>JAMPIV010013459.1:0-32500 GCA_024509875.1 Oreohelix idahoensis
TGATGATCCAACTTAGACCCATTTTAAGCACTTGAGAAGCCACAACCACAACGCAACGACTATTCTCCTCGGAGCTCTACATAATTTAATCTCACATAGTCCACATTATAATCCAAAATTATCTTTATACATTCTGAATCAATCATAAATCAAGGAAATATCGTACCCAAACATCCTGGACTATATGTAGTCCAACCCTACACACTCACAGCAAACCCCACTCTGCCTCCCTCATACGATAACCCCCTTACTGCCCTCACATGATAATAACATGATTCAATAATATACAAACAAAAAAAAACATACTAAAACCCCAGTCCGAGATTCTACCGCCCCCCCAGATCGTGATCCAACTACACATTATTATTCCCATATGACCAACCTGTTCTGGATATTAACTTACAACTTGTTCCCCTACCCCCCCCCCCCCCATGCCCGTACCCTCCCCCCCAGCCCTGACCCCAGACTACCCCAACTAATTTAAAAAGTTATTTTTTTAATACACACAACCCCTATTTTAACATGCTTCGCAATGTTCAACACCACTGAAGTCACATAACATAGTGCGGTTTTAAACACCCACCCTCATGACCCGAATAATAACTACTCCGCCTCATAGCCGCACAAGCGAATTAAAATAGATGACTCAATTTACTATCTTATAATCTATATAGACACAATCATCATTTCCAAACTATCAACCACCCCAATCGACATGATGAGTAACAACCACCTGGCCAATTGAGTCGAAGATCTGCGAAACTATTCAAATATCAACCAACATTTCGACCATGACTACGTATGTCAGCCCAGTCCGCCCTGACGCAGTCTTTCAATGGTGCAAAAAATAAAAAGATAATAGACCTATATAAAAAAAAACATAGGGGAATTCACATATACGTAAAGACAATAAAACATGGTCATCAGTGTGCAAAAACAGAACATCAAAATCAAGGCGAAATCCCAGCCACACCCTAGCCAGCATCTTTAATCGCGTTCAATTAAATACTACTTGCGCATAGACAAAAGAATCTCACAACCTAAAACAAAAACAATCAGATAATAGCAATAAACTAAAATTATCAACACATCAAAAAGACAATACAACATACACGGATCCATTCACGCTCATTTATCACCTATGGTTGAAATAACTATAAACGCATGACACGCACCCACCATAATCCAAAATCCTAGCGCCCCTCACCATCCCCTCCATACCCCCCCAGCCCCAACCCCCCACCATACAACACTCTCCCCGCTCACCGTCCCTCTCATTAAACCATAAAGCCAAAACCAAAACATATTTTGAACACATCATTCTTCTTCGCGGTACCCTATCATCACCCATCGTAGTATCTCATCCGACAACCATTCAACAGCCTATCCGGAGCATCAACAACACACTCTCTGAAATGCACTGAAGACAATGGGTGAAACACCTTCCAAATCTATGCGTCCCATAACTGAAAATCCCATCGCAATGACTCCGTCAAAAAGATCATCTTGAAAAAACAAGTCTGGTAGCCAAGTCACTTGTATCGCATCAATGCATCAGAGCCTGGATGTATTTAACTTAGAGCACTTACACGAATTTTCTGTGAAATACACTACTTGTTACAATTTTCTTTATTTTATCATAATTTTTTATTGACACATCGAGCAAGCATCCTTCATCCAAATACTCTGATATTAATAGGAAATGGCGATTCATATAGGTTATATCTTATTCATTCATCTTATTCATAATTTATAAATTTATATTAGAAAACAATCACATAAACGTGCTCACGGTAATAGCATCAACGTTTTTACGTCAGACCGAAATACTAAATGGGGTTGCTATCTTAATGTGGATTATTTGGTTGCTTACGGCGCGTGGCGGGCTAGAAGGAAGGGACGGGACCACTAAAGATTCCCAACTTCTGCACAGTATATCCTGCGTCGCAGAGCTGATTAGACGTGGTCTCTGGTAATAATTCCGAGTCCGTGGAATACAAAACAGGAAAGCTTGCTATTGTCGGAGCGCGCGTGTATAGTGGCAGACGATAGGTCTACTCATATGAGCTGTACTAAATCTACAAAAAAACAATAGCAACCTGAATAGATTACTACCCTCTCCTAGTTGACGAAGACAAAAGAGTAACACTCCACCTTAGCCTTCTCTATGACAAATGCAGCCTTCTGCGCGATAAGATCAGGACTACAGTACCCACCTTAACATAACGGTTGCACTACCTCATCGTTTGAGTTGTGCGCCCGTTAGGAGGGTCAACGGTGCTGGAGAGACTCTGGTCCTCCAGTGTCCCTTGCTTACACAGCTGCGAAAAGTTTCCATAGCTAAAACCCCAATAGAAACCTACGTTTTGTAACCACTTACCACGTAGATGTCGTCTCATTCATTCCGCTAACACAGTAACGCCTAAAAGACCACACGAAGAATGAGTCGAGCATGAAAAGTGAGCAATGATGTTCACGATAATGTAAGATAACAGATGTAGACTCGGGGCTAACTCCAGTGTGTTGGCCAGCTTCTGTCAATCACCTCCGGCTCATGGATGTTCTCATAAAATCTCGGTAGAAGATGGGATTTGCTGACTAGCCAAATACTAAGGTATCTGTATAAGAATACTTTCTCAAGGCACTCTGTCATTCATAAACAACCATGTTCAATACTTACACCAAATCACTCTGCCGCACCCAAATTATTTAACAACCATCCAGTCGCATATGTACATTTTCTTTTAAAGAACTCCGAGTTTACAACGACCACCCGAACAATACCCTTCGCCTCACACAACTACCACAAATCACACCCGCAAATCCCCGTCCCTCTCAGTGATCACGATCTCACACTGTGCCAAGATTCAGCTTATAACTTCTCTAGATAAATCGGAGACTCGGAAGACTAGTATAGAAAAAAAAAATCAAAAAAAATCACAAACAACGTTTAACAGTATTCTCAAAGTAGGAACAACGTGGTAAAACATCAAAACAAAAACCTTTCACAAACAAGCTTGCCATTTCATACAAACCACAGCCGAACAGCTTCAACTCACAGAAGCCTCTTTCAACAAAGATCCCGCAACTTCTCCATCATACATCCTACGAGCTTCACCTCAATCTACCCCCGTCCGCACCAAATCAAGATAGTTTCTTCCCAATCTTCTCAATAGCTTCCTCCAACCACGTGACCATCCTCAAACACTATCCTCAAATACAAACACGCGTGTACTCAAAAGGACTTAGGCATCAGGCGTCCAGGCCAAAAAATACATACCCCCCGGCCCCGCTCATACTGTGCGCTACAACCTAAATCATAGCACGCGCCTCCCTACGCTTTAGCCTGCTCATCAACATCCAGGAGCAATCTCGTACTACCCCCCCCCAATACTCTTGTCAAACTCCACAGAGAAGCACCTGACATCCAGCAAGATCTGCTCAATCATACGTAGAACATACAATACCGCACTGCGACTAGCCTCTAGCTCGGTGCACTAAATATTCCGCCTCCCCCAAATTCCCCTAAAAATCTCGGAACACACTTTTTAACCCGAGCCTGAGAGTATACAGGTAAAAACACCACACACTCACCCAACTAAAAACCTTAAAAAGTCTTTTCCGCCACACCAGGAGCGTCCACTGTTTTGGGGGACATACGTGTGTAGAAGACAACATTGGGCAAACTAGCGCAAGAGGGGCAGCCTCGCTGGCGGACGGGACAACACAAGACTTTTTACCATCGCACAAACCGAACTGTCACGAAGGTAGACCACGTAAGCTAATCGAGCTACCCTGGTTCCGGTGAGAGCAAGTCGCAAATGGATGACTATATCCACTTCTCTCTTCTGACGAGGGTGAATCATTCCATCTTTATCGGCACAGGCGTCCCCGACACCATTTCCACATGTCTAAGAGGACAACACGGCTAATGACCCCCGAACCAGAAAGAAAACACACAGTAAACGGCACGAATACCCCCCACACCCTACCCAAAACCACAAGCTCCTGGCCCGTCATCAGGCCAAAAAAAAAAAAACAAAAGAGCAAACCAAACACCCACAACACATCTAACGCACACGCAGACACACACTTAACATCAGACTAGGCAACATCTCTGTACAACACACGGAAATCTTCACCCCGATGTACCCACAGGACCAGCAACACTTCCTGCTCTTCGGAAACTCAACATTGACTTACCTCTACACCCTAATCCTCAATAACATCTTAGGGACTTCAAAATGATTTCGGGATATCTGGTATGTCCTGGCAAGCAACAGCGTCCCGTATCAAGGCTCGCGGCGTCGTGAGATGACACATCACTGTTCGGATAGCTGTCCATCACGGTTCTGTTTCGTGACAGAAAGTGTTTGGATTTCAACAGCGTAAGGTTCTCGGCTAGGGAGGTCCACTTGCGCCGAACACTAGATACCTTGTACCTGGTCCATAGGCTAGGCACTCTCGTACACTTGTACTAACAGGGAACACACGACAAACGCAAGCTAAACTGAAAGGACGTGCAGCACATTGAAGCCTCCAACATCACCACCCCTCATATGGCCACTGTCAGACAAAGATAGTCGAGCTGTCCAAACCTGAAAAGAACCCGACCTGTGTACGTGGTATTACATCCCCCATGACCATTAATGGAGTTTAACTCGTCGAGTCCCGCCCCTAGTAACCGTGAGTTCTAAGTTTCCGAAACAAATCGCGACGACGCATGTAAGATGGCCTCGCTTTACTCAATGTGTTAAATTGGGGCCGTAATGTACATCCCCACGATTCAATATAATTGAGGAAATCCCAGTCCGCCCGGCCCTGCGGTCCGTAGTTAGTTACATCTCTTGCAATACATTGTAATATCGTCAACCCGCCCTAACTTTTGTATCTATGATATAAAGACAATAAACTTGCGAGCCACCAAACTACCGGGCCTTCAACGTAGTGTGGAAACTTTCCGGCCTCTGTTTTGGCGGGATTAATTATGTAAATATGTTGTAATCTCGAGGGACAGTACAACCATTCAAATTATGCTCACCATATTAGTAATGCGTTAAAATTCCATTAATCATGAAGTCTACCAAAACGGTAGATTATAGCTGGACCGTGTTTATATCGCATAAGTACTTTTAACACAACCAACAGAACCATGACGTGGCATAACATAACGTCACATAGCGAAGGCTTTATTGAATCTACTTCAATGGCCTAACATATGAAGGTTCACCCCATAGCCGTAGCGCCATCTCACAATAACAACGTGGCGTAGGTTTAGCTAAAAGACAATATTAAAATCGAATTTCTTATATTGTAGGCCATCCGAGCGCCGAATAACCTGTCGACACAGTCACATATAACAGGTTGCAAAATCCCTCCATCACTAATATATGCCTAAAATGGGCCAAAACCGCACATATACAACACAACATGAGCGACCTGGATATAAAATGCACGTAATCACTAACACCATCTGCTCAAAACCGAACACAAATCTCACAGAGTCGCAACCAACTGCTTTTATCTAGTTCCCTGGACTGTCGTTTCAATGTTAAATATACCTGCAACACAGAATGAATGTAAAAAATCCACTCAGCGATACAAATGCACGATGTCCGTCAACAACATTGCGAACCGCTGCACACCTACAAAACGTACTGGGGGGCGTACAGATTTATCCAACCCGCCAACGTCGGCCCCAATCTAAAGCCTGGGACCAATAGTCAACTCGCGGTGTCTTTAGCACCAGTGCCGCATGCATATACTTACGTCCGAAGCGACATCGATCGAGACGAGCATAGAAACTTATGCGCCGTACCTGCCTTACTAAGCTCTCAACCACCAATAACCGCAGTGCGACTAACCGGGGTGCCACAGGCGGGAGTGCATTTATGTAATATTAAATGAACCACTATGTCTTTTCTATTCCCCACATTGCGCCAGGAGAAATTCCCCTATAAAGAAAGTGATCTACAAATCGCAACAATATTTGGGGCCCGAAATAGACATAAAATTTGAATTGCAACCGCGTGAACCACGCGTGCGATATTGCCCACTAATGAGGGTCATGCCGATCTAGCAACGACATGACAAAATTCTTGAAGAACAAAGCGTAAACCCCGAATTTATGGACACTAATAATCACAACAGTTCTGTATATATTTCAAATCCTGCTGCGCCCCGACGCCAAAATGGTCCACAAACATCTCGTTCACTCTCTCTAGGGTACAGCCAAGGAAAGCTAACCCTGGAAACACATAATATTAAAGTTGCGAACAAATTAAATCGTTAAACAGACTCGCAATTTAATTCGTACCAGCACGATCACAATGCGTCTATACCGGACAGGACCAAACCCCCGCCAAGTTCCGGCAAGAACCAGGCCACATAGGGACTGAAAGTTGCTCGTACTATCAAAGTATTTCGACTTTTCGTATGACGTACTACGTTGCTGCGCCTAGGACTCTTCACAACTAACTCGAGTGTATCCCTCGACACCCATGCATTTCTGAAAATACTTTACCAGTGACTCCCCTACCCGGTCAATGGTTCCCATCTCTCACATCCTATAGTTGATCAGTACTATACGTTACCCCGATTTTTTAAATTTAAACTACTACCTTTCCTGGGACTAGAACAGTTACTTTAGTGTGGGTTCCCATTCACCTCCAATTCTTCAGCTCCAAGCTATACAAGACACCAGATATCAGAAATCACGCGTTCTCTACACAACCATCATCCACCACACACCGTAAGCATCCAATAGTGCACCACAAAATCTTACCAGCTTAATTAAATTACATCACACCGTTCAACATGATCAAAAAACCACAAGCTCGTATCCCAATTTCAACATAAATTCTACTAAATACTCTAGAGCATAAAACCGTGATTGTCACATTACTTCAGTTGCAGTTCACAGAAGTCACACATCGTAAAAACAAACGCGCGAGACGATAGCGTAAACCCTACCCCACAAACCATGTATTCAAACACGACACCACCAATCCAACCGGCAACATAAACACTTCCCAACGAGTTTAGCTAGGAAAGACACAATGTGCCCACTTAGAACCACTCAGTTAATAACATACAAAAGAACGCTCACAACAACACATCTACCACTCAGAATAGGTTCAAAAAAACACTTATAAAACGCCTCTACTCCACTTTTTAAAACAGATTCCACCACATGAATCACCAGTCAACACCTAAACTCACACCGAGCTCAATTCCGTTAATATACTACATGATTGTACAAAAAATCAAACAGACATATCACCAACTATTACTCCAATACACACTAAAATAACCCAGCCAGGTTTTTGTCACAATTCTACCTCATAACCGGACAACATACCACTTTTGGAGATTCTCACTTCAACCACCCGTGCTAATCACCTCTCGCATTTGACATGAACATAGGCCTATGTCGAACCAGCCTAGCAAATTTCCTATACTGGACCCATGGCCAGCCAACCGGTACGAGGATGCGAAAAGCCCCACACCCAAGCCCTACCCCTCAAAAGTGATGCCCAACCAAACACCCCGACCCCCCCCAAACACCTGCCACCCCAACCCCCACAACCACCAACACCCACCCCTCACCCCTCTCTACTGCACCCACTTCTCCACCCTAGCCCTCAAAACCCACCCCACGCCACACCTAGCCCACCACCCCCCTACCCCCCTCAAATCTTACCATCAACAAATCAACAACCCCCCCCTTTCACACCGCCCCCTCCCCCCCCACCCACCCTCACACTTCCACCCACGCTATACCCCCCTAAAACAAATCCCCCGCACCCCCCCAACCCCCTAATAACACACCCTTCACCCAATAAACCCCCCAACCCCCTCCCACCTCCAATAAACGCAACCATAACCTTCCCAACTCCCCCCCCTCTACCCCCGCCCCAACTCTACCCCCCCCTCACCCCCCTTTTCCCCCGCCCCCCCCCCCCCCCTCACCCCCCCCCACTCCAATTCACCCCCATTCCACATTATATCTGTCAGTCTAATCTCTTTCTAGCTTACCTCTCCTTTCGCCCCCCATTACCGCTTTCCTACCTTCCATCTCGTCCTAAACACCAAATCACTCCAAAATTACCCTTGAAAATAACACAAAAATAAAAAAACCATAACTAACAAAAACCCCCATTTAATTTCTTATCACCTCTACTTTCCCCTAAGTCCTACCAACCTCCCCATACTACTTAATTTTCTCTCTCTCTACATAAATATTTCAAAAAAATCTATCTTCAAGCGGACAAACATTTATACCCCCTAAACCACCCAAGTTGCCATCACACATCCACCCCAATCCATAAACTTAACCACAAACAACATCTAAAACACACACTCATACAACAACAAAATAATGGTTCAAACCTATCCCACCGAATAAATGTGCCAAGACACCCCCAGAATTTCAAAACACTAAACTTCTTTCATCACCACTACACACCCAAATCTGAAGCCCCCACCATTTACCACTACCTTAAAACACACAAACATCATCTATCCACCCATAACCCCTCCACTAACCAAACCCTCTACAGCACCCACCACACACACAACCATGATCCATACACCATCCCCCATCAACAGCCCCACCCACCCGTTATGCGGCCATCCCAACCCCCCAACAAAATTACAAACACCCCCCCACACCACACCCACCTACACCCCCCAGTTAACACCCCCTCTCATCCTGGCCCCAACCACCACCCCACACCAAACACACACCAATAAACAACACACCCCAACCAACACAACCCACCAAACAGACACCCCCCCACAACTAAACCAATCACTACCCTTCCACACCCCCCCAACTAACCCCCCCCACCCCAACCCCCCCCCCACCCCCCCCCTAACCCACCACCCCGGTCCCACCAAAAATAGTCCACCCCCAACTTAACCCACTTCGATATTACAAACCATACAACCACCCTCCCACAATAGGCACACCCCACCCCACACCCCAATTCCCACAATTTCCTACACCCCAACTCACCACCCCCACTACCATCCCCCAAACCCCCAACCTTAAAAGCACCCCCTCCCCCCCAATGGTTACCTGTACCTGTGAGTCCCCTACCCCCCAAAATCCCACACTCCTACTCACCCGACAATTTCCCCATTTAAAACCCCCAATAAATCTAAAAGGCCCTCATACCCCTCCCCACCCAAATACCCCCCCCAACCCCCCCTTATCCCAACCCACCCCCCCCACTACCCCCCAACCCCCCACCCTAAACCCCCCCCCCCCTCCCCCCACCCGATGCAAATAACCAGCCCCCCATGTAACACACAATACCCTCCCAATGAAAAAACAAACCAAAGTCAACCCCCTCCCCGCTTACCCTACATGGAACTAGTTAGTAAAAACCCACAGAGTATTAACGCTAAATTATGCAACCCCACCTTGAATCCACCATCAAAGAGGTTCCCCAACCCCCAAACCCCCCGATGATTACCCCCCTTACAAAAAGTAGACATAAAAAAGCACAATTCAAAGTAAAGAAGTACCCCCCCCCCCTAATCAATCCAACAACAAATCCCCAAAAACCAGTTAAAAAATACTAGAAAAACGGTGTTAAACGAAATATAAGAAAAAAAATTAAGAGAAATACAAACAAAAGCCCTTACCCCCCCCCTCGCCCCCCCACTATTCCACCCCCCCCATCAACCTCGAACCCCCCCCCCCCCCACACCCCCTCACCCCCCCCACCCTCCCCCCCACCCCCCCCCAAAACCCAATGACCTTCCAACCCACCCACCTCCCCAACCCACAAAAACCCCCCCCCCACCCCCGACACCCTCCACTAAAATAGAAATCCTTCATCCCCATGACCCACCAATCGGTCAAAGAGGCACTGCGATACGTTGTAGCGTCGAAAAACAGTGCGATCCCCCTGTTATCCACCAACACCACATTCCAACAACACATATCACACAACAACAGAATAAACACCCTCCCCCAATACCCCCTCACAAAACCACTACGAACCAAACCAACTACCAGAACACAATCTGAGACGGCTCAACGCATGGTCCGATACCTGGCAATCTGCAAGATGCCCCCCCACAAAGCAAACCCCCCCAGCCCACACATTCGATCCCCCCCCCCCCCCCCCGGGCTTTTCAACTCCCCCCCCCACACAACCTCCCCTAACTCCCCACCCTTCACAGCCCCCTACACCATCGCATTTCCAACCCCCTCCCAACTCCCCCACCCAATAACTCACCTAAAACGCAAACCAATCCCCACCCCCCAAGTGGGCTGCCATGAATTCATTCCCCCAACAATCATTCCAATCCCTTCTTTAACAATACCACAGAATGGCGGGTTGTACCCCCCCCTTTCCACCAACCCAGGAACGCCCCCCCACCCCCCCAATCCACGCGCCATCCCTACTACAAGGTCCTTCCCGGTATGGTCCATTCCCCTACCCCTGGAATAAATACCATACTTCCGAGGCATTAATATTTAATCCACGGACTACTTATTGTTTCATTTCAACCTTTCCTCATCACCAACCCTCCCACCCCCTTTAGAACCTTTAGTAAATTTTGGCCCCCCCCCACCTTTCCCCCCCCATTACTTATCAACCTTACCCCAATGTCATAAGTGGAAATGCTCATAAGGCCCTCAACCCCCCACTTCACACCCTCTATCCTTCCCCCCCCAACCCCACACCCCTAAACCTTTTCAAGTATCAGCCAAACAGAAATCCTCTCCTCCCCCCCCATCTTACCCCCTTCTCTCCCCTCCCCCTCCCCCCTCCATATCCTTTTTTGGGCATAAAGGATGAGGCTTTTTTTCGTTTCCTTGAGCCTCTTTTCTCAATATCGAGAGAGGCTCTTGTAATTTTGACAAGAGCACCTCTTATTCTTTCCCCAATACTCCTAGAGAGACATCTCTTCCCAAGTCCTGAACAACCACCGGATCACCCCCTTCACTATTTCCTCTCACCATTCAGTAAAGACAAAAAACCCCAATGAACCTCCCAACCTTCACCTAGGCACACTCATTTACTTAACTCCTGCTAAGACCTCTACTCACCATACGACTTTATTCTCTCATCCAATATTCACACCCAGCCTCCTCTCCTCTCTCTTAGATTAACTAAAACCAAAACACCACAACACTGTTGTCTAATATGTAAGGCAAGGTTTACCCAAGCTTAACAGACCAGACAGATGGGCATTCCCTGCCCCGATGCCAGGACCGCCCACAAGTGAATCCAAAAAATAAAGAATAATCGACTACAGCCAACAAAACAAATTAGATTAATGGGAGAGACTCCACCTCTCCGGAAAACGAACAAACATTCTAATACGAACTCACCCACACCAAGACACACATGATACCGCGCGGACGTTATCACATCCCAAGCTAACATCATCAGGTCAAGCACATACATTTTCGACATTTTTTTTACCAAATATCACGACAATAAAAAAACATATAAGAATTTAAATAAGGCAAAAAAAAGAAATTTATTTTTAACATTTCATAAACGAAAATCAAACTACATTTTACGGCGAAACGAGTTTTATAAAAACTTTTACCAGAATATCAATATTTTTTCTACTTTTTTTTTTTTTTTTATTTTACGATATTAAATTTTAATCTATTCCGATTTTATCGGACGCACTACTTTCCCATTATCGAAATAAAACAAAATTAATATATTCTATGTATACACGGGGCCAAAACATACTTCTTTATACCCCAAATTCGTGCTTAGATACGTTTATAAAACTCATCTTTAGGAATTAAACAGCACTGCAAATTATCTTTTAAATTCTGCACAAACGAAATTTTAGTCCCCCCATCATTATTATATACAGACGACATCAAGGGTTACCTTACCTATCATTTAAACAATTTGAAAACACGGCCATAAGGCCCGCAGGCCGCACAACGAATGTCGTTACTATGTCTAACGCGTCATGCATCGATATATGCGATCTATTTCATTTATTTATTCAGCCGAGAAGTTTCATGGTGCAATCATCCGAATCGAGCTCAAACCCAGATGCTTGCAAACCATGCAACAATCCTCAACATCATCCCCCTCGATCCCAAACGTGACACTTGTGGCACGTGTGAGAGTGGTGGAGACGACGTACCCGTACGCAATCTATAAATATTATATTAACATATAATTATATTAATTAATTATATTAACATCACGAATATCAACGTTTGTCATAGAATACTAAATATAGTAGTAGTAAAGAATTAACTAAAGTCAATTCTCATCCTGTCCGGAATAATTCCGTGATAAAAGATCAGCGAGGTTGTTGTCCGTTCTAGAGATTGGCAATATTGTAAACGAGAACTCTTGGAGTAACAGGTACCAACGGTGAATTCTCGCGTTCCGCATAGTTCTGGATGTGATGAAAGTAAATGGGCTGTGGTCTGTCTGGATATAGAAGTGGGTGCCAATCAAGTACTTTGATAGCTTCTCAAGGCACCATACCACATCCAGGAGCTCCCGTTCCCCTGTTACATATTTCTGTTCGGCTGGGGTCAACTTGCGGGATACGAAAAAACACGGATGTGGTATCCCCTAGTACCATTGTAGCAAACAGCCCCCGATGCCGTAATTTGACGCATCTGTTTGAATTACAAATGGAATATGTAGGTTTGGCAACAACAAAATGGGTTTGACAACAATAAGATAGGTGGAAACGAGAATAAATCCTTTAGTCTTACCAAAGCGCCATTGCAATCCGATGTCCATTAAATTTTATTTGGACTACCTTTAGCTAGCAGTCCAAACAAAGGAGGAGAAATTTGTGATAGAAATTAATTAAGCCTGAAATGACGTATGTGATGACATCTTCTCGATCGCCAAGAAGGCGGCGCATCATTCGCACATAAGTAACGAATCATCGTTACATAAATTAATAAAAATAAAGTTTTAGAGACAAGTGAAGTCAGTATAAAATAATGCACGTATCAATGATGGCAGATATAATCAAAGCAAATATCCTAAATGAAAGTAATGTCGATATTACTGAAATAAAATATCATGTGCACAGAGATATAAGAAATAGCACACTAAACTATGTATGTATAGAAGAACAAAACATCCAAATACAGAAGAAAATAGATAGTCGACCGCAACTACAAAGTGCGTGTTGTTGAATTGCGTGCGAGTTGCACATCTAAATAATGGTGTGCAAAAAGAGTACAATTTTTTAATTTTACAGCCTTACGAGCATCATAATACCTCGAAAAGCGAACAAACGCTAGTTGGTGAGAAGAATGTTGAAGTGCAAACATACGGACACACTCAACATCTCCGATACGTTGAAACAATTTTCTTAGTGTATACCAAGTAACACTAGAAGGTAAATTACGCACCACGACAGTGCGATTTGGTGGAATATGATCTCGGCCAGGACGAAACTGAGCCCGAGAACCATGGACCCTATTATGTGTTGTGCGAGTTAAGCGCACGAACGTATTCTTATGTTCCTTGCATGTCGTAATAGTGTGACAATCGTGGTTAAACCTGCAATTATCTGGACGAGTATTAATCATGAGTGTCTTTATAACCTATTCCAACAGCAGTACAGCTAAAAACTGTCAAGTTATTATATTGATCATTGTTGATCACTTCACCCTTAGGTGAAACCTGCTTATCACGAATACCATGAGTTTTATTGTCATGCGAAACATTTTCATGTAATTGAAGTTTGTTAAAATCATCCATTCCAACACATGTACCAGCAATAACAGTTGGAGTATTAGTAATAACCCCATGAGATATGATTTTATCTATAACAGGAGTAGGTGGTGTAGCTATGTCTGTAGCTAACTGTTGTGCCCTAGTTACAAAAGCCTTCGCCACCAGTGGGTGTGATTCAACCCACATTGCAATCTCATCAGGAGTGCAATCTTTAACCCCTGGTATATTTCCCAAAATTATCTCAGCTATAGGTGCTCTCAATCCGCAAGCATACACAGTGCCTGTATAGAATGGTGTATCAATATGGACCCGTGCCACCGGGAACCATTCCACATTCCCTCCAAAAGTGACACACTTAACAGATTTACCTGTGAACGCAGAGGGATCAATTAGCGATTTACGTATCCCGATCGTGGTACAACCGCTGTCCCTTAAAACTGTTACTTTCTGTCCATACAAAAATCCTGTATGTAGTGTGATACGTCCCAAGTTCTCACACGCGGACATTGCAGGAATGGTGTGACCACAACTAAGTGTAGTTTTAGTCTCTGATACATGTTGTGACTGACAAACATAACATGTGTCATATTTGACAGCACATGCATTAGCATCATTAATTCCATCTTTATCATCATTTTTATTGTCCGTACAAGTATTAGCGTGTCTATGTTTACCTTTATTTCTCGAAGGAGATCTGAAATGACTTGACTTTTTATTGAACGACTTCTTATCATAATAAAAATCTGTAGAATCATCATTCTTGGAATCCTTACTATATGATGATCTTTGTTCATTGTAGTCTCTGTGATAATCTCTGTGATAATCATCACGATCTCTGCCTTTGTGATACCCACGATCATGAGATGAGTAACCTCGATAACCTCGACGGTAAAAATTTGAAGGCGAGCGATGACGAGGGACGTTGTAAGACCCTCTACATGATTGACGAAAATAGGGACGATAACGTCCATCAATGCTCTTTGATCGAGGTCGGTGATCATAAGATCTATGATCGTGGTGAGCCACGCACGCAGGCATAGGATCTCGAGGAGAAGATGGTGGACATCATTGTTTTGATGTGCTGTTATAAATTGTCTACCTAATTTTTCATATTCCTCAATGGAGTTTGGGTGTCTTTCCTGTAAAAATGACTCCAGTTCATGACTACATGAAGATAGAACCTTATCTCGTAACATGAGATCCATTAAACCATTATAAGTTTTGTTAATGCCAGATAAATCAATCCACCTGCTAAAGAAATGCTTAATAGATGCAACAAATTCACCAAAGTCGGCATCCTTTCTTGGCTAAGCCGTATGGAAACGATCACGAAATCCAGATTCAGTTAACTGGAAACGTCTAAAACGTGTTTCTTTTACGACATCAAAATCGTTTCTGCTTTTCTCATCCAGATTCATGAAACATTGGAATGAGTCCCCAGTCAAAAAATCAACTAAGAGACTATTCCATCTTTCTTTAGGTACATTTAAACCTGCTACTTTCATGATAAATCTCGATAAGAAAGAGTCCACACAGTCGCGATTCTGATCGAAATGAGGCATCTTCAGTTTAGGATAGAGCACAGTTGAACCTGCTGAAGTCTTAGAATGATCAGACTGCAATTTAGCCAATTCTAAAGCTTTTTCTTTTTCTGCATTCATTCTTAATGCTTCAAGCTCCATAGCATTTCTATGAGCTTGATCTAATTGAAAAAGTTCCATTCTTCTTATTTCCATTTTCTCTTTCTGTAAATCTCTTTCTTTATCTTTTTGTTCTCTTTCTAATCCTCTCTCTTTATTTTTTTGTTCTAAATTTTTCCGTTCCAATTCCAATTTAAGAGACATTTCTTTCTCCCTAAGTTCCTTTTCTTGGGTTAATTCAAACCTTTTAAGATCCTCCACCCGCTTAACAGCATCACGCTGTTCAATTCTCTCAACATGAGCTAAGTGTTTTTCATACCTAGCTTCAGCATATTCTTCAAGCTCAGTGCCCGATTTACCTAAACTCTTACCAATGTTAATACATTCTTCTAATGTAGACATGGTTATAGGTTTCTAATTAAATTACAATAGTATATTATTTATCCTAAAATATACAACTACTATATAAACTCATATAATGTAAATATGCTCTTCAATGTAAACTAGAGACGAGCACAGGTGACAATGGACAATGAAGGCACAAGAAAATAATGAAATACAGTGAAGTGATAATCCAATTATACGACACCACGTAACAAATATAAAGCAAATAAGGAAAACTCAGACATATTAATCAGAAAAAAGAAAACGTTAAAATAACATTACAAAAATAAACAAGACCAGTCGTCGTTAAATGTACAAATAGACGAGAGTTTTAGATTACAACGTATAAAATTATACACAGCACTGAAATTAGGTTATGCAAATTAAAAATGACGACCGACGTGACGTCACAAGTAAGCACGAGAAAAATGGTTCGTTTTGCAAACTGAACCGAGACTTCTATAACGAAATAATCGTTAGTCCTTCAGTCAGCAAATACAAACACCGAAACCCTAACAGTCGTTGCAATTCCCTGAATTTTTCTTAATAAAATCCCAGGCAACAGCAAGCCCACCAGCCGCCCACAAGAAACACAGATAATATAAATGGTGAACACATAAAATGATAGAGCGAAAAGTAAAGCGAGGTGACGATGGACTGAAGGCCAAAGCTAGACCTATATGAACAAGATAAAGTGTTAGCGCCATAATACATTCAATGACTTTCCACTCCTGTCATCGTGATAAACACCCCTGACCAAAATGCAAGTCTCTGGTACAGTTCAAATCGTCACTGGAACACAGCTGATATCACGACCTTGACCTTGATGGTACGACTGCGTGACACGATTGATTCAGCCTACTAATGACTGTCGAAATGTTGATTTCAGATCTGCGTTGCGGCTTCTGGCCGTTGATGGAGAACTGTCATAGCGTTGCAGCTTCTGGCTGTTGATGTACATAGAGTTTTCTCAAAGTTGCAGCTTCTGGCTGTTGATGTACATAGAGTTTTCTCAAAGTTGCGGCCGTTTCTGGAGACTGAATTGACATTCTGACGTCAGAGTACTGACATGCGCATTAGAGTTGCCAGCTTGTTTTGGATGAATATTTCACGATTGAAGCTCCATCGTCAACCTGATTTTCTTTCGATATTTGATAAAATCGGTTGGTAGAAGATGTTTCGTCAACTTCTGACACCAATATGTTATGGGCTTTTCACTGATTTAAATGGGTTAGTCTAGTATTATGTTTCGTACAATTATTGACCGACTGTTCTGTGTTCAACCCGGTATCGATATTGATTACAACCCTGTATTCTTTTGATACTTCTTTCAAGTAATTGCATTTTAAACGTGCTTTCAATAACAGTTCATATATATTTGAATGACCGTGTTATATCGTTTCATTTCATATTACCAGTGTGACAGCGTGTGTATTCATTTGAAGGTCAATGGTCATTCTTCATAAAAACAGTCATAACTGGAACCTTGAGTACGTTACTGCATACGATCAGTTTTTTGACGACATAATAATTTAATAAGGATTCATTCTTCCATCATGAACCACAGACAATACTTAATATAGTTCACATCAAGAGCACTGGATACATTATAGCGTAGAGTCTATATTTTACAGACATTGCATGTCCGATACATTATCGTTATAATTAACGTTCGATTATATTTCCACCAAAACTGTTTGGCATAATTCTTGTATTTATACAGAATTAAACATTCTGCTAGTTCTCTTAGATACACTGTCTAATATATAAATTTACTTTGGCATTCAAAGCCAGGCTTAATCAGCACTACATATTCTAACTGCATTTCATATTTTACGACTTACGTTAATCATCAATTATTGCGGCTAATATTGCCGTCTTATATTTTAAGACTCAAGGGTCCTTATACATTCTTGATTTCTGCTGTAAATATAACTTTCTAGTTATGCACTATCATATTTGAGTGGTTATACCACATCTTTAAAACACTTTGGCTAAGTGGCAATGCCACATATTTTGAAACACTGCCATTTGCCTTGAAGGCCACACAACGGCTCTCTGGTCTTTATCCACATATTATTATATCGGCTTAAAAGCCCGAACACAGACGGTTATACACTTCGATAAGTGGCCATGCCACACATTCGAAACACTTTGGATAAGTAGTCATGCCACACATTTGAAAACACGGCCATAAGGCCCGCTGGCCACACAACGAATGTCGATACTATGTCTAACGCGTCATGCATCGATATATGCGATCTATTTCATTTATTTATCCAGCCGAGGTGTTTCGTGGTGCAACCATTTGAATCGAGCTCAAACCCAGATGCTTGCAAACCATGCAACAATCCTCAACACCATTATTACAAATAAGCAGTTTACAAGTCATAAAATAAAAATAAAATAAAAAGTAACTATAAATCTGGCCAAGAGTGATCACATTTATTGGGGAACCAAAGGGACAGATTGCTACAATGGTGAAAAATGCTTGAAAATGTTTTATATTTATTGTAAACCCACAAAGCATTACAGTGAAAGTGATAACGCATGTTTGTTCTCTTCTTCTACAAGTGCAGCAACGTCTAACATAGTTGATCATCTACTAGAACTCCCAAACCCCATTGATACTATATGCCAAGATAAATTGGGTTGTCTTCTGACAACTAGTAAGGGGCAATCCCAAGAACTAGCAGAAAAAAAGTTGTCCATAGATACGCGGGTTCAGAAATTATTCAGAAATAAAAACAAATTTGCAAAGACGTAAATGCTAGCACAACACAAACATTGAAACAAGTAGTGCATATTCTGTATATGAAATCATTTAAAACATAGTTTTCATGTAGCATGTGCAGGCAAGCTCCCAAATCAATTTTACAACTACCAAGATTTGCAGGAAATGGTGCAAGCCACTCAGCCGAAGTCATTTTTCCCTTGTTACCTTATAGAATTCACATCGGCCACTGCGGAAAGCAGGAAGAAGTAAGATGTGATAGTGGTTGCTGTAACAGTTAGTGTGAGTAAGATGAATTCGGGTACAATTATATTTTTATGAGATCGACTTTTATGATTGAAAGTAAATTTGTAGTCTAAGGGAAATAATCCACAATACATTGAAGAAGGGGAGAAGAGTAGGGTTGACATCCCTTTATCACAGAGTAGTGCGGCCGACCTTGGCCGAAAATTCGAATAGTAAGTTTTTCTGTTTGGTTTTTCTGAGTGAGTTCGACTTCGAGACTTTGCACGGGAAGTTTACATTTCGGGTGAGCTGTTTGTGAAATTGTTATAGAAGGTTCGGAAATAGTTGGCTTGCTAAATTGTTGTTCAAAATTAAATCAGTCATATTCGAAACGCGATAGCGTTAAGGTGCTAGTTTGAGTTTTCTCCCAAGTGTGTAAAGTGATTTAGAAGTGGCAAGCTGAATTGGGAGTTTTCATCGAGTGATAAGCCAAAGTATTTTTGGTTGTTTTCTGTGGTCACAGAAAAGTTATAACTCTCACTCAGACACTCAATCGCTTGGTACGCCACAAGCAGATATGACATTTCACTATTTTATTCTGTGGACAAGATGCCAGTGTGGCCAGTCAGAGAAAATGTGTGTACTTTCGAAAACCCAGGCACGTTGAACATTTTAAGTATCATAGTCAATAGAGAAGTACAATAGACAAGTGACAGGCTAGTAAGCAGAAGAAAAACTTAGTAAAGCAACATTCCTGGCGATTAGGCCAGTCTCACTAAGACACGTCAAGTCAAGAAATCAGAAATCAGAAGAAATAAGTCAGAACAAATAGAATAGACAGCGAGTACATACGAAGAATATTATGACAAGAAAAATGGTAAAAACAGTGGTTCTCAAGCCACGACTACCATAACCACTAGAGACAGTATAAATATAGAAGCAGCGACAGAAAGAGAGAGAGAGAGAGAGAGAGAGAGAGAGAGAGAGAGAGAGAATAAAAGAAACTGACATTTTTATTATTACTGAATTAAGTTTTTGCTGTACAAAGTCTGCCAGCCTCACGAGGAAGGTTGGGCAAATCATTTCTTCAACATTTTTGATAATGTAAATAAAGTTCAACATTTGACTGTTACTGCTGTCAGCGTGAAGTCATTCATCAACTCGCGAAATCATCCATCAACTGTCAGTACATAAACTGTTGTCGTTGTTTTGAGAGTAAGAAGTCTCTCTTACCACAAATAAGCTGCCTGCTGTTTAGGGTAGAGATACGAAACCTATACGATCACAAAATAGAGAAGTAGGAAAATAGTAGCCAAGCTATCATACACAGATATGCTGGTGCAGAAATTATTCAGAAATAGAAACTAATTTGCAAAGACGCAAATGCTGGTACAACACAAACCTAAAACCAGAAGTGCATATTCTGTATATAAAATCATTCAAAAAATAGTTTTCATAAAGCATGTGCAGGCAAGCTCCCAAATCAATTTTACAACTACCAAGACTTGCAGGAAATGATGCAAACCACTCATCTCAAGGCATTTTTTTCCTTGTTACCTTATAGAATTCTCGTCGGCCACTGCGGAAAGCAGGGAGAAGTAAGATGTGATAGTGGTTGCGTAGAAATCACTGTACTATCAAAACGTAACAACACTGACTATATTTGTTTAACTGCTGCTGTGTGGCTAGAAGATTGGATGCAGTACCTTACTGTAGAGTTCATTTATCTCCACTGATGAATCCTTGTTGTCAAGGACACGGTAGTGAAAGACACATTCGAATGTATTACCCAATCAGGCGTCATGTTTTTTCATAGGGATCCTTAGCTGAAGACGACATTTTTAAATAATTAAATCTCACGCCACTAGCCACATCTTACTCAAGAATATTCTTAAATTACACGCCTATGATTTACTTGGTGAAAACAACAACAGCATGCGACTGATAACATAAACTTGGGCGAAATTTCGCATTATTGTACCCAATTAGTCGTTAATATCTCACCTAACAAATGTTGTCTTGCCTTTGATGGATTAACTCATCAACTACCAAACTTTACATATTGGTTATATTCTTTAAACTCATTGTCTCATCAACCAATCACCCTAAACCTGGGGCTTTAGCTGATTTACATACCATAGAGTGGCCACTCGTGGATTGATCACTCACTGCGACCCAATGCTTTCCTCAGAATTTGGCGTCTGGTTTTATTGTTTTGTGTTTTAGCTTCCTAACTTCTAATGCCTTCCCGTTCGTTCGTTCGTTTCGTTCGTTACGATCCCCACGGGTTCGAGTTCTTCACTCTTTACCCTTGCAACAAAATTTTGGGGTATTGGTTTTGGGCTTTCTTGCAACCCCAGAGAACTTCCCCGACTCAGCGGACGCAGCTGGTGGAGGTCACACCAGTCTCACTAATTGGCGTGTGTGCAATGCTGCGAGAAGGATGGTTCTCTACCCTGCAAAGGGGGTCATTGTGAAGAGGTGGCACTTAGGCATGCAGCGCTCTGTGCAGAGCGCATCCCGGCGGCCCTGGCGATTTTATTCTTGCGAGAACCACTGGCCGCCTGCCGACAAGTCAGACAGGACGGGCCGAACGCGACACCAGCTTACTGACTACCGGCCCACGACTCATTGCGAGAGCGGGGCCTTTTTCGAGACCGTTTTCGAGCCACGATACAGAGATGCGACGGCTTGCTCACATCACGACCGGGGCTGCGATTTACGGACACAGGAGCCAAACACGAACGAAACCACTGTGCAGCTAACCGATGAACTGGGAGGGCCTGTTACCGGGATCACCACGCGCAGTCTTTCGAGACAGCGACCGCCAGCGCTCGCGAGCTGGGAAACGAAAATACTAACCGCTTCCCAGCAGGGCCGGCCCTAGGAATTTTGCCGCCCCGTGCAATACCATACCTTGCCGCCCCAGCCAAACCTCAAATTAATGTTTGAAATTTGTAAAACCATTATGTTAAACAAGCTTCAACATTAATTTCATGACCATTAGCCTAATTTTAAATAGTACCATTAATAACAATGTATTGATAAATTGATGAAAATACTGTATAGTCATAAAATAAACCATTGACTTTATTAAAGACAATTATATGGAATAAATGTAGTTACATTACTTACATATAGGGGATGCTCTTCTCATGTGGAACGATGAACTGTTGAGTCACAAACACTTAACTATCGTATGTACATGTTATAATTTTTAGCACTATTTTCACATTATTTGAATTTATATTGTTTGAAGTATGTACGAGTAACTACTTAAAAAGACACTTTTCTTGCTTTCATATTTGCAAAAGCAGAAATAAGGTCTGCGTAGTTTAATTTTTGACCGATTTTCATGTTGACTTGAAATCATGGCAAGTCCTTCCAATCTAGTTTCGGCCATTGTTGAGCGTAAATAAGTTTTAATAAGCTTCAGTTTTGAAAAACTACGCTCACCACTTGCTACCGTTACAGGCAAAGTTAGTAATATTCTTAAGGCTATAGCGACATTAGGAGCAATGTTATTTTCAATAATATAACGAAGAACTTCAATTGGCGGTGTATTTTCTGGTACTAATTTGGATACTACTTTCAGTTCATCACATAGCTCAATGGCATCAATGTCTCTATTTTCTTGATATGTTAAAACGCCTTCTAGGTTTTTGCATTTGTTTAAGAGCTCATTTGTCGTCTCAGATTTCAATTTAGGGATGTTATATAAAAAGGAAAAATGTGAACTGTGATGTTCCAATTGCTCGAACCTTTCTTCAATAGAATTAGTTGCAACATCAATAATAAAAAAGAAAAATTCAATTTTGAATTTAGTTTTGAGATCCAACATAGGTTCATCTCTTGCTTCATAGTTGTGTTGCTTTTTCTGCCGACGCACTCTAGTACATTCAAACGTTGGTATCAAATCAGGAACAGCTTCAACTTTCTCTGCTAATGTTGTAGCATCAACAAGAAAATTTTGAAATGATTCATCATTTGTGAGATTCTTAAGGCCTTGGAGAACATTTCTCAAAGTTGTTATGGCACTAGTCAATTCCATTTTTATGCTTTGCAACAGTTTACTAGCAACATTAATTTCGTTTAAAACATAGTGCCATATAACCAGACAACATAAAACTGTAAAATCTCTGAGTTTTAGGGCAAGGGTTTCAGCTTCATGTCTCGCCATTTTGTCTACTGACTCGTCATCAGCAATTTCTATCAATGCATCATAAAATTCCTCAATATAATATCTTAAAGAACGAATGGCCTCGATTCTAGATTCCCAGCGAGTTGTACTTAGTGGCTTGGGCGTTAGAGTTGTAATATGTTTCTTAAGGATTCCCCAACGCAGTGTTGACGCTGAGAAAAACACATACAATTTCTGATCCGTTTCAAAAAATAAAACCCCTTCTCTAGATGACATCGCGGCATCATTGACCACCAAGTTGAGAGAATGAGAACAGCAAGGGATATAAAAAGCTCTCGGGTGCAAGTCCCTAATACGTTGTTGAACTCCTGAATGTTTTCCTTTCATATTTGATCCACAATTTTCTTAGAATGCATTCGGTTAACGCTGAGCCTGTAGTGGCGTCTACAGCAATGAAACCAAGAAAATGCTCATGGATGTTGATATCATCTGGATTCGTATTAACAAATCTTACAATTAGCGTTAATTGTTCAATGTGACTTACATCGGGAGTACAGTCTGCAACTATGCTATAATATTTAGCTTTTTCCACAATAGAAATTATTTCTTTTTTTATGGTTCCAGAGAGAAGAGCAATCAATTCATTTTGAATGTTTTTCCCAAGGTAATGTTGGGTCGATCCACGAGCTACTCTCATTAAATGTTCACACATAACACTATCAAATCTGGCAATCAGTTCAACAAGCTTCAAAAAATTTCCATTGTTAGGGTCATATAATTTATCAGATGTTCCACAAAATGGCAAGCATTGTTGGCTCAAGAACTGGACAATAGCAATTAGGCGTTCTGTTATGCTCCTCCAGTGTCGAACTTCTGAATTTAATAACTTTTGTTGCATTGAATCAATTGTCTGTACTGATTTAAGCCTGGACGATAATTCAATCCACTTTGTATGGGACTCCAAGTGGTTTTTAGATTTTTCGTGGTCATTAAGATACACATACAAATGACCCCAATCATTATAGCCATCGGTAGTGAGTGACATTTTATTACAGGAAAACAACTTACAGCAGAAACAAAATACAGAATCTTTTTCTTTTGAATACACTAACCATGATCGGTTAATATGTTTCTCCATTGCTTAGCTTCCTAGTGTACAAATTTAGTGACAATTTCTGACCCTTAGAGCTGTGCGGAAAAACGAACTCATTTTTTGGTCTCCCTGGCAGGCCTTTTTTTTTACGATTTCCAGTCTTTCGGTATCGCTTAAAGAAGGATTCCATCTTGCCGGATCAGTGTACCTCTCAAGTTCATCACTTAAATCTCTGGAATTGAAAACGGTCAAATCAGTCTCATTTTCGACATTGTTAGTAATATCTACGTTACTGGGGTCCGAGTTAGAAGTACTTGCCATGAGCTCAGAATCATTTGCTTCGGTACATTTGCTTATTTTCTTCTGTCCTACATCAGCTGTTTCAGTTTTTAGATATTTATGTAAAGCCCCGCTATCTTTTTGAATATCGCGTTCTTTTTCCAGTTTCCGTTTCCGATATTCGGCACCTGATAGTTTTTTTTCTTTTATCGGACATTATATATTTGAATATTAAAACGGTTTTAATAAACCTTACAATAAAATGTATTATTTAGTAATGAATGGAGGCTGAAGCACTGTACTAATTTCCATAAAACGTTTAAAAACCTTATTTATCACTGTAACACACAGCACACTAACACTGAGCAAAATCAACCTCATTGAATGCACACTCGAAAACAACTGAAACATTCGAGCCACCAACATAGAACGGTCGATAAAAAAATAAATTCCTGATTCCCACGCCAAGTTAATTAATTCCCGTCTCTCGTTCAGCCCTACCGGAAGATTTATCGTGGCGGTCTTCAGTTGACCACTGAACACGGAAATATAATCCTCTGGGAACCACTGTGGTTTTGACCAAGCGAATAAATTGTACTGACGTCCTTAAAGAAATACCTTTTAGTGCCTTTGTAGGAGAAGATAGCATTATGATCGTATGGCAGAACTATTAGTGAAGACTTGAAAAACAGCTAAAGAACAGACCGCAGGTGCCAATATTTCGTAGAGAAAACAGACAAAATGTGAAGGAATAGAAAAGTAAGGAATTTTAAAATAATCTAGACGAAACCTTCGAACACTCCGTGACACCATCCACAGAGGGTTTATTTCAGGAGCCGTTCAGGTTATTGAGTCAAAATCCCGGTCGATGACACTCCTACAAATGCCCGCGCTTGAACCTTGAACACCTGATCGCTAGCGCAGTGTGGTAACCATTACACTAGCGCGGCTCCCAGGCGGAATATTTTGGCGGGATTGTAAAAAGTAAAAATATTTTTTGCCGCCCCCCCAAAGCTTGCCGCCCCGTGCGAATGCACGTGTTGCACCGTCGGTAGAGCCGGCCCTGCTTCCCAGACTATGCCTTCCCGTAATATTATATGGTCAACGTCTTGTTTCTGTAATACACAAAACTCCAGTATTTACCGTACAACATAAAAAAAAATAATCTATTACAGATTATTTCTATCTTACTTCAGAAAGATAATGCTGTAGATTCTCACTCTTTCACTCTTTAAAAATGTATCTTATTGTTATTATCTAATTCATCCTGATATGATGGATACATCACTGTTTCAGAATACATAAGAGAACTTGCATGTGCACATTGTTAGGACTCGATAGTTACTAACTGCACCATTTGTGAACTGTTAAGAATGATGTTGTGTCTCAGTACTGATCACCTTTTTTAGTTGTAGAGAAGACAACCCGTAGTCTTGTCGTTTGGCGCAACTATTCTTTCATCATATTTCCCCCTTTTGTTTTCTCATCATTCTCTTTGTCTTCTGTCCCGTGTCTGCGCTGTCGTCACTCAATAAAAACTGGAAGAATAATGCAGTTTATTATGTTCAATAGACATGGAGATTAAATGTTTATGGATATTAAGATGTAAAATTCAATTATATGAACATAAAAGTCTATGAAATTAAAGTTGTAAAGTTTAAGATTATGTACAAAATAAATTTGTGAAGTGAAAAGGATTTGAAATATTACGTTTTTGGATTTAAGATGTTGTGTTAAGGGATACAGGTATGCTAAATCCGTTAAGATTAATCACATAAATAAGTGAAGTTCACATTATTTAATAAGATATGAAGTTTAACATTATGAATAATGTCGTTGAGTGGTTATGTGATATGACATTTAACGTAATGATAACAACAAAAGATTTAAAAGTATGAAAAAATGAATTTTAATAATAAGAAAATATAATGCTTCAGGATGTGAATGTTTAAAAGTATGGACAAATGAAATTTTGGAACCTAAAGGATGCGATGATACGAAGTTTTCAGGAAACGAAGTTGTTCTTTACGTAACGAAGTTATGGCATGCAGATAGGAAGTTTAAGAATTAGAAATATATGAAGTTTATAGAGATATGAGTTTCATGGTTATTAAGATGCAATGTTTGCGAATTTTAAGAATAAAAGTGAACGAAAATTGAAGGTTATTAAGACATAAGGAAGAAAAATATACCTCTAGGAAAATACAGTGTTTTATGGGTATGAAAATATGATGAAGAAACATACAAAGACAGGACAGACAAGCAGAAAATTGAATTTCAGTTGCCGATTTTATAAGTAAATGAGGTCGTCTTTATCATGTTTAACAAAATTCTCATCAGTCGACACATATGTAAATGAATAGTAGGTAAGTATACTGCATACAAGTAACGTTGACAAAAGTGAACTAATTATGGCTATAAAGGTGTTGCTGACCCCGTCTGGTTACCAGGGGTCTCTGGCGAGTTGCTGACCCCGTCTGGTTACCAGGGGTCCCTGAGGAGACAAAGAAAGAATAGGGCCACTGCTCCATCAAGCATGCCACTAATATGAGGTTGTGCATGAGGTTGGCAACCTCATCGTGTAAACAAATTACTACAGATGCCACCGCTGCAAAAAACTTTGATACATGCTTCCCGCAAGGGGATCTGCTACAATAGTGACTCCCTGCTCCAGATGGAGTAAAAAAACAAAAAAGAAAATGATGATGATGGTGAAAGGTGTTGGTGCTACCATTTGTTGTGTTCAAAGTTGAGTGATGGAACATTATGCTTCTGCTCTGGGAATCAACCGTTAGCTAGTTGGAGCTCATTACTGCCATCAGCAATGTTGACAACCATATTATGACACTGAAGGTATTTACAGCTCCTTTGTTAGGGTACTCCACAGCTGAAATTACAAAAATATAATCCCAGGGTTCTGAGGGTAAATAATGAGAATTCGTATATATATATATATATATATATATATATATATATATATATATATATATATATATATATATATATATATATATATATATATATATATATATATATATATATATATATATATATATATATATATATATATATATATATATATATATATATATATATATATATATATATATATATATATATACATATTAGTTATTTTATTATGTTGGGCTTTGTGTGTGAGAATGCCTATACACATGTATGAGTGTATATTCACTTGTTTGTATTTACATATATTTATATGTATGTATATGAGTATTCATTGATGTTAATGTAGTTACACATGTGTACATGTATGTATGTTTGTATGCAGAGCCGGCTCTTGGGCCGTGCGAGAAGCGTACCATGTGGCCTGAAAACATACCTTTATGTATGTCTAATATTTATTAACCTTCGAGTTGTCTGGCCAAATCTGAAGGATCTAGTAGCTACAACAGAGCGGTTCAACATCGCTATTCCCCTGGCTGTGAAACATGCTGAGAACCCAACATTGCAGGCTAAGCTTGGGGGATCATTTGTGCCCCTGATTTAACTCCGTCTTTTACCTGGTTGGCTGCATGCAGGAGGATCTCAAGATGGACAGATGACAGGAGATGGAAGCTGAAGATTCCTTGGGGGAATCCACAACCTGAGCATAGTATTTTAGCCCTACATAATTGGATACCCTCCCATGTATAAAGGGAATGTACAGTATGCAACATTCCTCCACGTTCTAGTCTGAAACCAGATGTCAGGAACCTTTAACTTCTTGCCAAACCAGGATAGAATAATTGTGAAAGAAAACGGAACTCATGATTCCAACTCAACAAGTGTAAAAAAATTGCGAAAAAGCTATAGGCAACTCCTAGATGTACGGTGTAGATAGTGTCAAAGATTCTTCAACTTGGCACATGCTACTAAAAAGTGGCAATCTCAGCAACAACTGTGGCTAAGGGTAAACGTAGTTTTAGTCAAATAAAATGTATTCAGACATGTTTACATGCCACCATGCGTGACGACACATTGTTGTTCCTGGCAATTTTACCCACTGGAAATTATGTTACCTAGTCGCTTACTTTGGCTTTATTCACATTGTTTTAGACAAATAACATTTCTTAAAACATTTTTACATGCCACCATGCTTGACGACACATTGTTGGGCCTGGCAATTTTACCCACTGGAAATTATGTTCCCTAGTCGCTTACTTTGGCTTGATTCACGTAGTTTTAGTCAAATAAAATGTATTAAAACATGTTTACATGCCACCATGCTTGACGACACATTGTTGGGCCTGGCAATTTTACCCACTGGAAATTATTTTCTCTAGCCGCTATCTTACTTTGATTTGATTCATAAATTTGTGAGTGCTATGGCGAGAAGGGTGAACATCTGAACACCATGTCATGGCAAAATGCTAACCCATGTTGCATCTTTGGATCAAGCCTACTGGACTAAAGCTGGATTTTTCAGAGTTTAAAGTACAATCTATTTTTTAATGTTTATATTCATTTCTTAAACATGCGTTTTCCCATTACTCTATGCATAAATGTTCTTCCTTATTTAAAAAAAAAAAAAAAAAAAAAAAAAAAAACACACACACACAGCGAATCCAGCGCCGATCTGTAGTTCATCATGGATAAAGAAAGAATTACATACCTTCAGATTTAACAAATAATAAGTGCAATTGTGTGTGTGTGTGTGTGTGTCTGTGTGTAACATGCTACTGTAAACATCACTTGAGGGTGTCTATACTATGTTTGTATATATTTGCATGCATGTATATACTGCATGAATACAAATGTATGTATGCATATGTGGATTTTAAGTGTCAGCATGCATGTATGCATGTTATGTATGTATGCATTCATATATACTGTAGCTACTTATGTATGAACGTTTATGCATATGTGCGTGTATGTATATCTAAAAGTATGATCTGATGTTCCAATCTTTTTTCCCCTGGATTTATGAAAATTATTTCAATACGACATCAGGAAACAGTATTCTACACATATCATGACTGTTATCAACATATTAAGACACCAGACCTCCAAGAAAGTTTACTTACTGCAGTCAGAGAGCCCTAGCCTTGCTTTCTCATCTTGGACAAACTTCTCAACCTGTTCAGAGATAAGGTCTGAGTGAAGTCTGAGAAGATAGATGAGTTATGGTGTTGAATGTGGATAGAGCGACTTATAGTTATCAGGAGTAAAGAACAGATACTGACTCTCCCTAATGCCACGCAATGACAATGTTTTAACTACTGTCACACTGCCTCTCTCTCTTCTTGGAGATAAGGTTTAGTACACATTAGTGACTCCACAAACAACTAAGTTTACGACAGAATAGAATGAGGATCTGATCCGCTAATACATTTTCTAATTTTATTCACACACACAAAAAAAGGCTCTCGTGTAAAGAAAGAGAAATATCAAATCCCAAGCAAATACACCCAAACACATGCATTACAAAAAAATTAATCAAGTGACCACCAGGCTAGCAAACATAATATTAGGCTTAATCCACCCTGATTTAACTCCAGCTGTTATTGGGAAGAGGTTTAAGCTAATCCTTCAGCAGGAACCCTGAAACAAACAAGTTCCTACACCACAAAATGACCCTGCCGACTTATCCTTGTCAGCGATATAACTAGTATATGCACTAGTGTTTCTCAGTTCTTAAAATGCGCCAATTCTCTGCGCACAATTCCCCGACCAAATTAATAATCGTTCCCATTTGGCACTCTTGTTATATATCCCACTTGAAATTGGCGGATTGCTAACCGGGAAGATGATTACCCTCTCCTTTCCCTAAACATGCTGCAAATCCGTAGAACCAACTCCACCCTAACTACACCCCAGGAACAAAACTTGGGCCCAAGGCTAGGCCTCTACCCAGACAAGGTGCTGTAAATCTAAGATAAAACCCCGAGGTAATCAATGCGTACAATTCAGATTTAATGAGACGCTGAAGGTAATCTCTCCACATGTATAGAGGCCCGCCACTCTTGGGAAGGCGCGAGCAATTATTTGGAAGGTGCATATGACGCTTGTGGAGCAGGGCGCTTCATTGCTTTGCGAGTAGGCGTCGGCAGTTGTTCCCAACAAGGTTAAATTAACCGACTGGACCCGTAATAAGGGGTCGGACTGAAGAACCACAACTGCAGTACGTTGGGCACTACCCGGGCGTAAAGGGGTCGCTTGTTTATCCGGCCTTATTGGAAGGCAGGAAGGTAATTTCAAGCTGATGACTCAGAACCCTGTCGGAGGTGACCAGGTGTTGCGAGATCAGTGCAGAATGTCCCCACTCTAATAAGCTGGCAAGCTAACACTAGGTGTCTACCTTCTCACGACAGGAATGTTAGGACTAAGCAATTTAGAAGCAGAAGAGAATCAATTATATAGTAGGAATAGAACCCAGGTGTTCGAACACCTGGGTTAACATCTACGAAGAGAATGCAGAAAACAACTCGTAATAATTACCCAGTGAATTCTCCCAGCGACAAGCTACAAAAGAATTATCGTAACAGAGTAAAGATTGTTACGCATAGAGAGTCCAAGAATTTCCCTGGCAGCAAACACCAGGAAGTTTTTGTGACCATCATCCATCAATGCAGGTGTCTCAAACGCAACCCAAAGTCGCTCTTAAGCCAAGTACCACGTAACATGACTGAACTCCAGGAACAGTTACTCGTGTTTTCGTGAAAAAAACAGAAGAAGCCGCCATTATATGGTGTAATACGTTCTACCCGTGGACACAAGAAAGGCAAGAGCTTCCCTGGTGTCAAAGACCAGGGCAATGTTACCGCTCAATCTTCAAACTGAGCGTTGACTTCTGCCGTGGTCAAAAGAACTCTAAGCAGAAAAAGAGAGAAATGCCGCCTACAACTGGGACGATTTTGTGAAGCGTCAATTATCTCCTACCAACATTGAGATAAACAGGGGAGAGAACCTATCGGATTCAAGAATGTTGGTCCCTGTGTGTAGACACATGATCCTAGCCAAAAGCCGGATATTAGGCCGTTGGGTTTGCTAGGAGCATTATAAATGCTCAAGCAGGAATTATAAACGGTAATTTGGTTTCGGTTAAGGGGGAAAGTATAAAAAAATGGTTTAAGAAATAAGAATGGATTTGAATAAAGACTATTTATCTTGCTAAAAGGGAGATAAAATGAGTGAAATAATACTTAGATCAAAGGGAGGAGACTCTGAATATTAAGGTCAGGGGAGGAAAGTGCTTAATTACACTTAAGTAGATTTGGTGAGTTGGTAATTATGGTTTAGAAAATGTACATATAAGAATAGTATAGCAAGCTTTAGAGAAGACAATATAAGGGTAAGTCAAATTATGCACAGGGAGACAACGGTTAATTACCTCCCTTATATGATTAAGTGAGTTGAGAGAACAAAATATGCACGTGAAAAGTCTGAGTGAAGTTTACAAGGACAACGGATGACACTTCACTGAGTTGTTTACACAGCGGATAAGCGTGAACATATTCCAGCTGAGTGGAGAATAGGAGGGACGAATCAATTTACAGTAAACAAGGACAGATCAGCTGATAATGATTTTATAGAGGAGAACACACTTGGACACGCTGGTGAGCGGTCGCATTTTCTGAGGAGCAGTCCTAGTTAAGGACGTAGAGTGGCAGGAATGTGTTTTCTGCCAGGCTCGAGTTCAATTTCTGTGGGAAACAGAATGAATACTTCTGAAGAATCCTATAGACCTAGTTAGAGTAGTAGAATCTATTCACATATGAAAGACAAAGCTGTGTTTAAAGTATAGGCTTAGTGATAAGGGGTGATAGTAAGAAATATGAGTGTTGTGAGGATTCAGTGAAACCAAAGTAAGTAGGTCCTTTGACTCATAACTTTTGATAGACATTGAAAAGAATGATTTCAGAAGCTGAAATAAAGTATTACAAGGTTAACGACGCTTACAACTAAGTGAGCGCAGGATAATGAGAAATGAAGCTGAAGCTACAAAATTGACTATGAGGTGGATAAAATGAGACTAAGTAAGCATCTGAGAAGATTTACAGAAGAACATGGATTTAATAGCCGTGCTGGGCTATTGTGTAATGAACTTTGCAATATTGACTGTCACAAGTAAGATGAGTAAGAAATTGAAGGGTGATTGTATTTACAGGATGAAACATGCGCTCTCTAGCAGGTATAAGTATGAGGATACTGCAACAGGTGTACCCAATATGTTGATTTGCATATATGCATTTTAAGATGATGGTATTTTGATTAATATGAGTCAAATCCGACAGGATTAGTAGAGGAGAGAAAACAACTCAGGAAAGAGTTGATGAAAGGCTTAGGAGA
>JAMPIV010013459.1:37500-302271 GCA_024509875.1 Oreohelix idahoensis
GAAGAAGGGATGGAACGAGTTTAGGTTGGAAGCTTGAGATATATATCATCCAGGAATAGTCAGCTCTGGCGGTGATGGCCAGTATTAAGATATACTCTTACTTGGAAGATTGTCAATAGACTACATTGACAAAATAGAAAATCCGACGACTAGGTCTGCCCCAGTCACCTAGTTCGTTGGTTAAAAATTAATGCCAATATTCATATACAGGGCACACGGTCACATAAGATTACTAATTGGCACCGTGACAATACCATTCTAGTATGACAGTTAGTCACACGGTTAGAAAAAACTGTATGATAACTGCATCCTTCTCGTTGTAACACTTTAATTAGTAATCCTCGAAATAATTATGTCTACATAATTGTCAAGAATAGTTTTCCAGTCTGTCTCTTCGTCATGGTCATTTCCATTCAACTCTTTAAGGACTATGTGGGGCACATTACAGTTGTACCCCTAGTTGGCACCAACGCACGTCATATGCACTGAACGTTTCTGCTGCATTATGTGTGCACTGTCTTACAATTGTCGAAGTATTTGTAAGTCTTATACAAAATGTCTTGTTCTGTTAAAGTAGGCCACCACTGCTCACATGTATTATGTACAGACCACCAATGATAAACGGGCAAACATTAAAGTTTTAATATATCCTTAACTATTTAAAACTGTCTTGTTTTATTCACATTCAACTTTTATATTTTTTGTTTACCTCTTCTTTCTTCACTTCACAAGAGCCAGACTTCCTCCTACATGTAACATAGTTGTTCAAATCTCTGGAAATAGAAACAAATTTAATGACATGCACTACTATTTGTGTTTTTAATTACAGCACTTCTCTAACAACTATTTGTATTTATTATAACATTCACTTGTCTAACTATTATTTATGTTTTGATTACAGCATTTCTCTAATTACTAATTGTATTTTTTATTGCACCAATACTTTAATTACTATTTGTATTATTTATTACATCAATACTTTAATTATTATTTGTATTATTTATTACAGCAATACTACAACTTCTATTTGTATGTTTTATTACAAAAGTTCTCCAATTCATTCTCATCAGAGTTGCCGCATTTATTATCATCAGTACCTTGGTCATTACAAGATGCTTTGACAAAAGCACAACTCACACAACTGACTTATCTAGACGCAACTGACAAATAGAGCTGTGTACTGAAAGTGACAATAACAACTTCTCGATAAACTATTTAACTTACTGACAAAGCATGGTGGCGTGGGTCGCATGGTTGGCATGGCTTGAAGAATTTGTATCGTCATGTAGCACAAGATTATCTATATAGGTGTTCATGCACGTCTCCTTTTTTAGCTGGCATTCTACATGAAGATTGAAAGTACTTTTATGGTGTCCACACGTTATAGATTAGCAATCAAACACGTACATTTAGTGTTGTCTAGTATTATGCAAATGAGTTACTTTTTCACCCACTGCTCAAGCTCTCATACACTTTTATCAACATTGCTATTGTAATATGAAATGTCTCAATATAATGTAGCAGTGTCTATACTCAAAACAAAAGAGGTGCCACTGGAGTCACCATAAAAAGAACACGCATACAAAACGCTACTTCAGGAAAGGGTTTTTGAAATCAAACTGTTAATTTTATCATGTAAATGTCATTTCAAAGCTCAGTTACTTCAGGGCTCTCAACAAATGAAACCAGTATTTCATAACTCATACTCTATTGACATTAGGCCTCAAAACGTACCAACTATCTATAAGACAGAAGGTGGGATGGATTTTTCAACAGGGAGATTCAAATGTTAGATGTGTAAATAAATGTCTGTAAGTATTTGTTTTGCTCAATACAGCTGTAAAGGCACTTTAATATTATTCTTGTTCAGAGTTTATTCTTGATTTTTGTTTTATTTCTTTCTTTCTTTTATTTTTTTTTCTTCTATTTATTTAACGTATAAGCACAATTGTGATTGTCGCTATTTACATTGGTTTGACAAATGTAATGCCACTTTCTCATATCGGCAGTTGTTCATATTATTTGGAATTGAAAACAATATATATCCTAATTATAACCCATCAGAGGTTGAACGGGATATCTTTTTTTTTTTCATTAATTTAAAAAAAAAAAAAATTTCAATCATGAAACGTTATAATTTATTCTAAGCTGCAAGTGGAATATTTTCAGCGTAATATTTGCACGCCTTTATTACAGTAACCCTTATAAGATCGCCATTGAAGTCTAAACCGTCAAAAAGAATAAGAATCTTTGAAGATTCAGATGATTAGGCTATGCTATCTCCTTCAGCCTTTCTACAATAAATATATTCATTCAAATTTACGCAGGTTGCAATATTATTAACATTTGTACAAGTTAGTTTAAGAATTTATGCATTTATATTTTTTCCACTTTGTATTTGATGTGTAAAATAAACATATTTTCTTTACTTTACTAGCTCCATTCATTTTACTTTTGTAGCATTTGTTTAGACCTAGGGCGTTTTAGTTTCGTATTGTTATTTTAGGCCTAGCTTTATTGCACACTTATTTTTTGATAGTGTAAACATGTTATTTAGGCTTTTAGGCACTTACATGCATTTCAAAGCTAAAAAAAAAAAACAATAAGACTATACTTCGCTTTTCGGCGATTTTCACTCTACGACGAGGGTCTGGCTCCTAATCAGCCGTATTAGCGGGAGATTAATAATAATAATAAATTCTTTAAGCGCCAAACACGGCGCATAAGGCAGAAACCAGTGCTCTCCAGGTTGTTCGTTGTGACGCCACTCCTCTTAGCTCTTGCACATTATTTAGGCCCAACGTTCTTCCTTCTCTTATTATTGTTCTTCTGAGTGTTTCTTTTGGTCTTCCTTTTTTCCTCTTACCCTCAGGAACCCAAGTGAGCGCCTGTAGTGGTATTCTGTTGTTTTGCATTCGTAGGGCATGACCGATATATGACCATCGTCTTTTCCTTATATTGTTGGAGACATATTTAACATAACATAAAAGTTATGAACTTTTCTAACGAGACCTTTGATATCATCTTGAACGGGGAAAAACTACAGAAAGTTGAAAGTTTCAATTATTTAGGCAGTAAAATGACTCAGGATGGTGACACAACAAGAGAAATCCATACTAGAATTGCTTTGGCAGCTAGCGCCTTCAATAGATTATCTAACATTTGGAAATTACGATCATTGAATATACATACCAAGCTTCGTCTGTTTAATTCAAATGTTATCTCAGTGTTAACATACGGCCGTGAGAGTTGGAAAATAACAAAATCATTGGAGAACAAGCTGAATACATTCGAGAACAAATGTCTTAGAAAACTCATGAACATCAGTTGGAAAGAATTCAAGACTAATCGACAAATAAGAGAAGCGGGAGATTAGTATAATAATAAGTGGTATAGTGTTTACAAATGAACATTAAAATTTCGGGGTCTACCTTCTGTCAGTCAGTCAGAAACACGAAACAAAGATGAAAAATATAGATTGTTTAAGACAAGAAGACAAAGGACACTGTAAACATGTTTAATAAATAAATACCGGTCACTTTTGTTGTTTGTTAGTTTCTTTACGGTACTCCTTTTTTAGTTATGTAATTTTATTTACTTATTTAGCGCGGTTTGTCTCCCTCGTGTTACTATGTTCTATCTTCCTTTCTGTGCTACTCGTCTGGTCTGTTTTATTCATCAATTTTTTAAAACATGTATCTGTTTTATTTATATCTCGTGTTTGCAGTGTCTTTAAACTTTTGTCTTAACCAATCTATATTTATCATCTTTTTTTCTGCTTGTGACTGTGGCTGATAAATGGATGAATGGTAGTCTCCGAAATGTCCTATTTCTAATTTATCGTTTATTTGCAAAATTGACTCCAAGCCAATTTTTATTTTATTTATTTATTTGCGTTTACATAACAGCACATTGCCCATTTACCTAATGGCTTGTTCGCAACATATTAGCAAGCAGAAAAATACCACCTATGCACATCGTGACACACCATCTTTTCACACAAAACCACACGACCTAGTCGCACGATAGACCAATACCCGTACACACATTAGAAACAAACACCCTTTCACACAAACCACCCGACTTAGAGACAAAATAATCCATTATCCATTCATTTAGGACATTTCATGTCTTAGCACAGGAACTTCAGACCACAGCTGCCAAGATTTATTCACATTATAGAATATTACCCATTGACTCAAACGCACATGACTTATTCACGTATAGACAAATAACCATTAAGATAACAGAACACAACATATTCACACAATTGTCTAATACTCATTCACACAATAGACAACTACCCATTCACACAACAGCACATGAAGTATTCACACTGTAGACTGTTACTTATTCACACAATAGATCATATCTATTCTCTCATCAGATCACTACCAATGCACAAAATAGCACATCAGGCAAGTGATCAGTTGAATCAAGCAAGTCCAGCATGCTTGGGAAATGCCATAGCCCACTCATAACCAACCAACAAACCAATCCAAGCTTTTCCCATATTTTTACCAGTACAGAAAATAACAAGAAAGACAACACAGGAGGAAAACATAAATTCATTTAATTATTAATAAACTTACCCGCAGCGCCTTCTCTATCTAAAGAGAGAAAAATAAAGCAGACAGTTAAAAGCAATCATTAATTAATCGTGTAGATAATGCAATATCAAAAGATTCTTCCATGTGATAACCAAAAAAGAAATAAACAAATAAACAAATAACAACTTTGTAATTTATATAGACAATGCATAGCACGCTAATAAATCAAAGCAAAGCAGAAGAAACTGAAAATAAATTGGTTTGGCCATCTTATGAGAATGGAGCCAGATACAGTACAACCACTACAGTAGACAATTTGGTTTTAGAGAGCAAGAAGAAGACCACGAGGCACCTGGATAGATAATACAGGGTGTCCATAAAGTCTCTTTTCAATTTAACAAATTTATTACAAAAGCAATTGATGAGATATCTTAATCAGATTTGTTCTTTGTACTCAGTGGTTATCAAAGTTTTTAATCACATACCATAATGTGAGAATCTGGGGATCAGAGCACCCCCATGTAACTAGGGAACTTCACCGAGATAGTCCAAATGTGAATGTGTGGTGTGGGATCATGTGCAATCGAATCATTGGTCCATTTTTCTTCAACGAGACATCAATTACTGCAAATGTTTACCTTGACCTTTTGACTAAATATGTGGCATCACAACTAGATGACCTTCAACCAACCATCATTTTCCAGCAAGATGGTGCACCACCACATTGGGGACTGCATGTTCATGGGTTCCTAAATCAAACATTTCTAGACCGGTGGATTGGAAAAGATGGCCCAATTCCCTGGCCACCTCGTTCACCAGATATCACTCCCCTGGACTTCTTTCTATGGGGTTATGTTAAAGATATCGTGTATCGAACAAAGATACGGGACATCACTGACCTAAAGCAAAAGATCACTGATACCATTGCCACCATTGATGAGGCTATGCTACAGCGAACATGGCAAGAAATCGAGTACCGTCTTGATGTGCTTCGTGCAACTAATGGTGCCCATATAGAGGTGTATTAAATGAGGCCAAAAAAACTTCAATATCTACTTCTCATTTTGTAATAATTTCCACATATTTGTCTTTTCATTTGCCTTTGTAATAAATTTGTTAAATTGTAAAGAGACTTTATGGACACCCTGTATATTACGGATATCCTATATCAACACAGGCGCATACAAACCAATGCCACACATTTCATGAAAACTTCAGTTCCCACAATGCATCACGACAAAAATGGACCGACAAAAAGAAGGGAAAAAACTATGCTCGAATACTGGGATAATAGCAGTCCAAAAACAAAAAAAGTAAGGGATTAACTCCCATGGAGATCACACTTAAAGACAACAGACTGAGCTAGTTTTGAGGCTCTTGATGGGATTTAATCTTGTTATACATTTTGAAATGTCAATGGTTATAGTAACAAACACTTCCAAAGGTTGTCATAGCCGGGAGTTGTAGTGAGGATAAGCTCTCACTGCTGATAAATGCTTTCACGGCATGAGCCTCAAATAGCCTCTGACAACCAAGCCCAGCTCCTGGCCTTCATGTGTGGCTCAATTTGAGTCCGGTGTAACTGTTTCCACTGAAGGGAGAAGGGGCGAAGGCGAGTCACTGGTGCCATAAACTCAGCAGCTTCGGGCAGATAAGGCTCGTGACCCTTGTCTGGTAGCCTATCTAGAAGAAGGTAAAATTTAAAAATTCAAAACAACTCTGCCTTTTATATATCCGTATACAGGGAAGGCTTCGGGAGTAAACCCTGAGGTTAAATCCGGAGTTGGAGTCCCTAAGGCACAGTCTAATGTTGATTGGACATTATTCTTGCAACACCTGCGACGTGGCTGGTACCAAACTATATCGGCTACTGCTGTTCCTTTAGGCCTACCGACTGCTAGGAGAGGGAGAACACGCTGCATGGGTAATAGCTTGATCTCTATATAACTGTGCCCAAGCTTGTGCCCTGGAGAGGACACTCCAGCTTCACTCTATGCTGTCGGCACAACACGGGAAGTAGCAGTTACCAGGTGTAAGCATCTTGCCCTATTGGCGTAAGGCATGGCGTCAGGGGCTACTTCCGACAGAGGGAGAGGTTCTAGGATCTTACTGGACAGCTACCGCCCGCTTCAAGCTGAGCAGCCCCCGTCAATTAGGTATTGTCTCGCCACTGTCTGCTTTCCCCATTAGTTGCATGGGGATTAGGGTCAAGTCCGAACTTTGGACAGAAAATTTCGCACCAAGCAATAATAAAAAAACAAGAAATAGTGGAAAGAAACCAACTATCAGATTGGGATGTTGGAACGTTCGGATTATGTTGACTGGACGATCCGAAAACCTACAGGAAATAAACGATGCCAGGAAGACAGCCATTACCAACGACGAACTTAAACGACTCCAGGTAGATGTAGCTGAACTTTAAGAAACGCGCCTGGCAGGCCCTGGAATGGTGAGCGAGAAGGACTACACATTTTATGGGCATGGGAAATACCTTAATAACACTAGAAAACACGGAGTAGGTTTTACGGTCAAAAATTCACAAACTTAAATGGTAGGGACCAAAAGATGCAGCAATAGAGAATGCAGTCAGCGACCCATAGCTTGACTGCTTGCATCAGGGTCAGCGAACCAGAGCTAACCAAGACCGTACTCCACCTCCACGTGGTGGTCCTGGAAACAGTCTGCAGCAGTGCAGTCTGGCTGAGCGAGTACGGATCGCAGAGGGAAGGCATACCCGGTCCCAAAAAATGCCGTGCTGAAGTCGGATGTGTCGACCGAAAGGTGCAGATATCACAGCTACGGCGTAAACAGACACAACGCAACCACCGTCCTTTTCAGAGCGAACGAGGAAGAAGAAGAAGAAATGGTTGAATCAGGTGAGAATGGATCAGAACCTAGGTAAGAGCAACTTGTTCTCCTTGGTGACTTTAACGCTGGAGTGGGTGCCGATAATGTTTCATGGCCTTCATGTCTGGTGTCACGAAAGGGTTGTTGTTATTTAAAGAATAAGGTTATTCTGGACCAAAAGATGTATCAGATGATACCAGGATAGTGCCAGGTAAGAGACTGGTCTTACAAGAAATACCCCCTTTTCTGAAAAGAATAAGGGTGTATTGACATCAAAGGTTAGAATCAGCTGCATAAACCTCCAGGTGTGATGAGAGTGAATGTCCTGAAAGTCTATTTGCTCCCTTTCAAGATTCGCCTTTGATATTATGTGTTATTATTAGTTATAATTGTTTATGTTGGCTAATTTTGCTAGGGGTACTAATTATGATCTATCTCTATAACTATAATATGTATCAAACTTGTAACTCAATGTAAATAATGTCAGCAAGTCTGATGGTACATATTTACAATTTATTAAACCTATACCAGTTCTCTTTTCGGTTAGGTATTTTAGGAAAACTCAAAGGTATTTACAGCATAAAATAAATAGACATAGAAACTTTAATTATCAACTAGACTTCTGTACTTAAGTCTCTACACTGATTAATATTATAATTCACTAAAGTTTGTCACTGAGTTGAACTGTGAAGGTAGTAATAGATACATTCTGTCCATAATTAATCATCATTCACTGTGTTTTTTATTTCTTTATATTTTATTTTCTATTTGTATATGCTGAATAGGCTGACCAGTGGCTATGTATCGCCACTCATCTGGTGGTTGACGAATTCAAACTCCTCCCGCCATATACTAACACGTCTGTGAAATTTCAGGCAGTGGAACAGGGGGTGGCTGGCTACAATGACTTCACGAGCACTTGCACCTCAGAGTCCAACAGAGTAAGATGATTCAGATACTTCTAGTAGTTTGCAGGATAAAACCTAGAATACAAATAATCACAACGCCTGTATGGTCCAGCACTATTCTGTCCTTACATACAATGGACATAACACACAGTGTCAGACATTGTGCTAACATATGCACAAGACAATTTACCTCACTACCAATCACAGCCAGTTCAATGTGACTACAATTTCCTTATAAATCCTAAGTTAGATTCCTTTACCATGATCTGCTTCCGTACAATGATTTGGTCTAGTATAAAATTACTATCATTTCATCCAATTCTTTTTCGACTTGAGATTGGAAATGGATAGGTATTGGATAGGGTCTGACTCTGATAGGATTATGATCAGTTAGCACAATGTCATGTTCAATGACATGTGTGTGTCCCGGGATGTCTGTAAGAACATCCTGAAATGTTTGCAACATCGAAAAAACTTGTCGATGTTCCTCAGCGGAAAGATTTGGAGAAACGGTCACGTTTTTCCAAGATTCCGTAGAATAAAGTGGGACCATAGAAAGAGGAAGATTGACATCAGAAAAAGTAGTTTCCTCATCCTGTATAACTGACAGCGATGAGTATTGACCATGAGGTACTTGAGAATTGTCCGTTGCCTGGAAAATAGGCTGCAAATAGTCTGGTCTTTCATGAAATTCCGTGAGCATATTTATGTGGAAAGTTTTATGCTTTCCATCAATATCGACAACATAGTCGACATCAGAAATTTTGGAGACTATTGCATATGGACCTTTCCATGCAATTAGAAGTCTGTTCTCCCTTGAAGGAAGTAGAACGAGAGCTTTGTCACCTGGACAAAGTTGTCGTAGACATCTATTCTTATTCGCAAACTGCCTTGCCTTTTCTTTAGCAAATTCGGAAGACGAAGTTGCTAGTCTGCATGCCTCAATGATTTTTTTCCTAAGAGCAATGACGTACTCATAAGAAGACTGAGTCTCATCGCTAATATTATCGGCAGTGATTAGATCGTGAAGTAAAGACATAGGGCCGCGCGGTTGCGCGCCAAAGACAAGTTCAAAAGGGGAAAACCCCGTATGTTCATTGGGGACCTCTCTATACGCAAAGAGAGCCGCGGGTAAGACCCTGTCCCAATCCTGAGGATGATCCTCAGTTATTTTACCCAGTAAAGTTTTTAGAGTCCTATTTAAACGTTCGACCAACCCATTAGACATTGGGTGATAGATACTGCTGAGAGACCTTTTTATATGTAGCATAGACATTACCTGTGACATAGTGTCTGATATCAGTTGAGTGCCATGGTCTGACAATATTTCTCCGGGAAAACCCAAGCGAGAAAATATCAGCCAAAGAGCGTCTGCGATATCAGCAGTTGAGATGCTCTTGAGAGGTATTGCCTCTGGCCAACGTGTGCACATATCGACACATGTAAGAATAAATTGATGCCCTCTAGCCGACTTAATTCTAAAAGGACCGATAATATCTATTGCCATTTTTTGAAAAGGGCGAATTGGAATGTCAGCAGCCTGAATAGGCGCAGCATGTCGTGGTCCTTTAGATTTGACCTCCTGACATACTTTGCAAGAGCGACAGTACATTCGTATGTCCTTGCTTACAAATGGCCAAAAGAAAGCCGCAAGAACTCTCGACTTTGTACGGGAAAAACCCATATGTCCAGCACATTGCGAGTCATGAGCATGTTGCAATATTTGCACCCTCATGCTCTTAGGCACAAGAATTTGTGAATGATTGGATGTAGTCGAGTCTTGTACCATACGTACAAGTACGCCGTTCTTCATAGAAATCCAAGATTTTCTATTAGTATTTTGATTAGGATCACCTTTTTTTGCTAGAATGAAGAATTTTTGTAACGACGGATCTTCTTCTTGCAATTTGATAAATGAGTCACGTGTAATAGTCAAGTGACTATTTTGTTCATTTACTTCATCATTATTAGTTAATGAAGTTTGAGGTGGATCCAGAGCATGTGCTCTTGTGACCACCGTATTGGTAGCTTCAATGTTTTGCTCTTCCCAAACAGCAATCTGCTGTGGGGTACATTCCCTAACTCCGTGAATACGACCAATAATAAGGTCCGCAATAGGGTTTGGAAGTAGACACGCGTGGACCTCTCCCGTGAAGAAAGGAGTAGCAATATGTATTATGGCAGTAGGATATTTTTCCAACGTGCCACCAAATGTGACACATTTGATGACCTTTCCTGTAGCACAGAATGGATCTACAAGAGATTGCCTAACCCCGACAGTAGTACATCCAGAATCAAACAACACCGAGACTGGATTACTATTTACAAGCCCCTTATGTAATATAAGAGAACCTCTCCCATCATGAGCAACATTAGCAGGAAGAGCGGGCAAAGGATGACCACAGCTTAGAGTACTAATGGTTTTCGGATCAAATAAAGTACTGCATTGGATACATTTATTTGCCCTACCAAAGTCAAAAGATGAGCATCCGATAGCATTATGGTCTTTATCATTATTAACCTGTTTATCTGCTCCCTGAGATTCTTGTTGAACAGAGTTTGTCTGTTGATATCTTTTTCTCTTCTGTTGCGATCTACCGCGACCATTATTGCTTCTGCAATTATCATTAAAGTCCCTACTGTAATTTTTATCCTGGTTTGCGTTCCAGTTTCCATAACTGTCATTACCATCTCTATGCTGTTGAGAACCTCTATTATCTTGGTATTGAGGTCTCTGCAAATAATATTTTCCTCTATACCGATTACCTTTATGAAAATTTCTAAAGTTACCGGGAATAGAATACCGTGTAATATTAGGTTGTCTCCAGTTCTGGGAAGAAGAATCTCCCTGAAATTGATTACCATGGTTCTGGGCATAATTACGGTTACTCTTTTTATTGAAATTTTGCTGGCTACCCTGAAATTTACGCATAAAATTCGGGCCATAAGGTGCTGCCGAAGCAACTGGCAGACCTTCTTTTACCTTAGAGTTGCTAATGGTTATGTGAGGATGTGCAGTAACATACTGGCTACAGTATTCTTCCATTTCTTTTATATTTTTAGGCTTACGCTCATGAAGAAAAGAAAGAAAAGCTTCATTAACAGAAGACATAACCTTGTCTCTAAGAAGTAAGTCCATGAGGGCTTCAAATGTACTTTCTGTCTTAGAAAGCTCAACCCATCGTAAAAAAGTAAGACGTATGCCTGAGATGAATTCTGAGAATTCAACTCCAGTTTCTGGTAACATGTTTTTAAATTTAAGACGATATCCGTCTTCGTTAAGTTGGTACTTCTTTAACAATGCCGCCCTGACAACCTCATAGTTGTTCTTGTCAGGCACATCTACCATACCCAACAAAGTCAAAGCATCACCTCTAAGTATCTTGGACAGATGATAAACATATAATGTTTTATCTATATTATGCACCTTACATGCACTTTCAAATCTATCTAGATAAAATGTTATATCATCAATTGAAGCATTGAATGCTGGTAAATTAAGCTTGAAATCAACAGCATTAGACTTATTAGCAGATGATACCTTATTAGCATCATTAGCATTACTAGATAACTTCAACTTTTCTAACTCCAAAGCTAAGAGTTTTTCTTCATGTTCCATTTTTGCTTTTCTCTCATCAGACTCTCTTTGTAACCTTCTTTCCTCAGCCTCAGCCTGTAACTTTCTTTCCTCAGCCTCAGCCTGTAACTTTCTTTTCTATCTCTTTTATTTTCAGCCTCTATTTCAAGTTTTTATTTTCAGCCTCTATTTCAAGTCTCTTATTTTCAGCTTCTTTTTCAAGTCTCTTATTTTCAAGCTCAGCCTGAAGTCTCTTCTCCTGAGATTCTGCTTCTCTTTTTTGTTTTTCCATTTCCATTTGTAATCTCTTTTCATCTACCTGCATCTGCAGTTTTAAATTTTCAGCATCTATTCTCTTTTGTTCAGTTAGTTCTTTCATTTTCTTTTCCTCCGACTTCAATGCCTTGGCATATTGAACAGTCGCAAATTCTTCTAATTTATCCCCTGTCTTCCCAAGGGCTTTACCCTGCTCAATAAAGTACTCAAATGTAGACATGATGTCTAAAATGTGAGTACAGAACCTGAAATAATTAATTATCTTATTTCAATCTTAATAGCAACAAGACTTAATAAAGTGCTTGTATAATTACTATGTTTACTCCAATCTCTGTGGGAAACAAGACTTAACACCAATTTGTATTATCAGTTGTACAATAATAATCACAAGTCACCTCTTAATTATCAGTGCACTACCCAAATCAGTGCATAACCATCAGTTATTTATTATAACTGCACTACAATAGTGCATAAGCAACAAACCACCAGCTAGTTATGATAAGTGCACTATAGATCAATAGTGCATGAGCATATATGTAACAATAGTGAAAGCTAACTATGCAAGAACTATGCAAACAATAACAAGACAATGTAAACAATAACAAAGTACCAACAATGTAAACAAAACAAAGATCAAAGTCAATGTAAACAATAACAAAGATCAGAGTCAATGTAAACAATAACAAAGATCAACGTCAATGTAAACAATAACAAAGATCAGAGTCAATGTAAACAATAACAAAGATCAAACAATACGAAAACATTCGCATAAGTCAAATAAATAAACAGCGAAACTAAAAAGAATATGATGACAGAATGCGAAGATATGACAAACAAATGACGCTACAGTATATACACAACAATTTACGTGAAGAACTGAATAATAGAAAAGAGGAGACCTACAAATACAAACAATTGAAATCGAAACTAAAAAACAGAAAGAAAGAGAGAAACAAAAAAAAAAAAAATATACAAAAAACGAAAATAAAGCACAACTCGTCACAACTAAACAGATATAGCAACGATTGTCGCTAGCAAATTTCACAGTAGGAAATTCGCACAGTCCCTAACGAAAACGCTAACAGTAGAACCTCTGTGACGTGGTATCATCTACTGAAAGACACCGCCCAACCGAGAAAACCCGCTGAAATATAAACATATAAATACAAATCCAAATAACATATAACATGTAAACATATAAAGAGTGCGAAAAATGTGATAGACAGAAGGCTCAGTTAGAACATAAGGGCACAGTTCACAAACAAAACAGGCCACTTAACTTCTATGTATCCACAACGTCAGCACAGTTCAGAACAGGATGTGATCAGCATTCTTAGGACAATGATCCAACGTTGATCCATATCTGCTCTCGTAAACTGCCATGACGAAGGAAATGAGCTTCTAACAGGAAACAGCTTCTGACAGGAAACAGCTTCTGAACTTGACCTTCTGAATCTGCAACAGTAATTCTGAGACCGGAACAGTTGTTACGGCACTTGTCCTTCTTCTCAACAGATCAGGAAATCCATTCGCTCGGTACTTGTCCTTCTATTTGTAGACAAACTTCAATACCGCCGAGCAGCGCCGGGTAGTTTCAAAATATCAACAACTGTCAGTACTGCTGCGTCTTTCAAAAAAATTTCATCAAAGGTGATGAATAGCAACTGCAATGTTGTCTTGTAGTCTGCTGATGATGTCTGGGTTTGTTGACCCCCTTGAGAGTTGGTACCAGAATAAACCAACTATTGGCCACCATGAATTGATAAGGGTGGAATTAGGATGCCGTCAAATTACCACCTCTATCGACACCAGGTATTACAATGCAAGATGTGGGTGTCTTATCTGGTTTAGATTGTTGCTGTGTGTGTTGCAGTAGAACAGTTCACAGGGTACACCACAGGCAACATGACGTGTAGAGTCATAAAAATGGTAACTTCGCTTTAGGTTTATACCATTTATTGCACGCCACAAAACAGTCATGATACTTATGTTATCGTCGGCATAGTACAACGAATGCAGCATTCAAACTCATGTTAACTGACAGTCATGTAGGAGTCAATACTCAATAGTTGTATGGAAAACAAATATCATAGCGAAGCTTGATAAATAATACATATAACTTCTGCAACCGTGGTCAGCTGCAGATCCTTAATGTTCATAGACAATAATAATTATTCCTTCCTGATGCTAGCAGATCAGATGTATACAATACGTCCGTTTACTGTCTGCACGTGAGTAGCATACATGGATTACAGGTCAGCTCGACCTTTATAACCTTCCTAAGTCTAACCATCTGACTTGGACGTGATCTCTGATATAACGAATCCTGGAACACAGACAATAGTCTTGTTGGTCTAGAGCGACCCATAGATATATAACTAGTTCAGGTATAAAGATACCGATGACTTAATCCTAGTCAAAGTACCTCTCCATTTTGAATCACACAGGCGAGCAAAAAGGCGACAAAATGACGAACCTCTAGATGATAGCCTAAAGTTCGATACAAGAGGAATTACCTTATTTCGGAAAATCAACCATGAACATATGCCTCCAGGCAGGCTTGAATAATACGGGGAAATAGTCTAGTTAGCTAACTAACTCACAAAGACAATGTATTTCCCTCAGAGAATCACAAGACGCAGTCGCGTCCGCTCGCTAATCAGTCCATTTCTCAACTCCCCGACCTGGGCGGAACAACAAAACGACAACCCAGTCGAGACATGCGCAGAGTGACAATCTCTGAGTCGCTGTTCACAATAAGATGATTCTAAGAACATTCGAGATAAAAGTCTTACACAGTCGCGCCTTTTATGGACATGAACAGAAGCGTTAAGAAAGGTTTCAAACATCTACAACAGTTGACTGATACTACCAAATAAGGAGATATGGTCACGCTTCGTTCAAGACATTATAGACCGAACGTGTCTCTATACAAGAGGAGGTAAACTCATAAAAAATAGCAGTATCGATATATCGGGTTCTGTCCCTTTGACCATAAAATATATATAACATGCATTTCAGTCAAATAATGATCATACATACGAAAAACGATCATACAAAGACTTTGGAAAAAAGTAATTATTTGTGCGTAACACATATATTTGATCTTGCGAAAATTTCGGAAGCTTGGCAACAGGGATGGAATCGGAAAATGAAGAATCGTATCTCCGTTTATCTGCTAATTTTCGCGTTTCGTTCATGTCCATCAAGGTAGTATTCGAAGCTGTAGTCATTGAATCATTTTCTGAAACTACGGGTTTGGAGCAATCGATATCGGATGGTGTTGATAGTGTAGATTGAGGAAAATCAAGATTCATACTTGTTTCATTATGTTCGATTCTTTCATCAGCAGCAATACGTTCTTGTCTTGAAATGAGACGGTGTCTAAGTTCTTGTAGGGGAACGTTATCTTCACTTGATGACGAACTTCTACAATCTTTAGCTCTTTGAATCGCATGATCCAAACGATGTGGTACAATTTCTGACTCTGAGGAAGAATGTTCTGATGTGTCCACTGCATCCGAAGAAGATGAAGAAGAAGATGGAGGTTGGGCTAACGTAGACAAACGAGTTGGTCTCTGGAACTTCGTCTCAGGGATATCAAGCGGTCGGTGATCATCAAGTCGCATCTGATTGACGTGAGCTTTTGTAGTGGAATTGCGTTCTTCGTTCCACAAGATATAATTAGTTGGAGAAGTTTGTTCCAATATTTTGTATCCGGGTAACCATCGGTTGTCAAATTTATCCGTCCTAACATGCTTCTTATAGTATACTTGGTCACCAGGCTTGAATTCTTGCAGTGTAGAGGTTCTGTTACGGATCCTGGCTCATTTAGCAAAAGCTTTTCGGACGTTTCTGTGAGCAATAATATGTGCCCTATGTTTTTGCTGCAAAATAATCTGTATCGGACATTCACCTGTATATTTCCTATGGGGAAGCAAGATGTTATCCAAAGGAAAATTTGGTTCTCGGCCATAGAGTAAGTAAAAAGGCGAGAATCCTGTTGAGTCATTGATGTTCATTCTGATGGCTTCTAAGGCTTGATTTATGTATATATCCCAATATTGACTGTTACCTTCCGTAAGTTTTGCTAATATGTCATGTAGGGTAGAGTGCATCCTTTCGTTTCTTCCATTTGATTCTGGATGATAAAATGAGGTTTTCGTGTGTTTTATATTCATTTTTCTTACTGTTGAGGCAAAAGGATCTCCTATGAACTGTTTGCCATTGTCGGTTATTATTCTCTGAGGACAGCCATGTCGCGGAATGAATTGTTGTAAGAAGATGTCTGTAATGAGAGCTGAAGTAGCATTTTCTAAAGGAAAGCTCTCTGGCCACACAGAATATTGATCCACCAGGTGTAATATGTATTTGTGTCCGGACAAGGTAACTGGATACGGTCCCGATATGTCTAGACTAACGACTTCCATGGGATAATGTTGATATGACATTTCCTGAATCGGTGCTCTAATCATTCTCATATTTCTGAGTTTACAAATTTTACACGTTCCTACATATTCTATGATATCTTTTATCATAGTTGGCCAATAGTATCTCTTTGTAATGACGTCGAGGGTTTTATCGCGTCCGAAGTGACCATTGTCATCGTGAAATTGTTTCAATACAGTTGGTACCAATGATGTGGGGATACATTTCTGCAGTAATCCATTTTCTCTAGGACTGACATGATATAAAATATTGTCTTCAGGTAATATCACATAGTCTCTCTTTTCTTTCGGATTGGTACGTACTTGTACTATAATCTTGGTTAATGCTTCGTCTTTCAGTTGTTCCTTCTTGAAGATTAGACTCTGTTCAAAATCTCTAGATTCATCGCCATCATCAGTTCTCGAGTTCTCCGTAGGTTGTGTTTTCTGTTCTTGACTATCAGGAGGCTCAGTGTCTTGACTATGTTGGATGAAGTCAATGGCGGAGATTTCTTTCGCATTATCATCTATTTCAGTTAAGCTTGTTGTTTCAGATCGTCCACGTCTGTAGGTTCAGGATATGGTATTCTCGATAATAAATCTGCACATGTGTTTAGTCTACCAGGTAAATACTCGATCTTGGTATCGTAATTTTGCAAATTGATAGCCCATGTCTGAAGCTTTTTTGGTTGTTCTTGGGGTTTAGTAAGCCAATTTACTAGAGGTTGGTGATCCGTTTTTATGATAACCGACGTTCCTCTGATATAAAAGTCAAACTTCTGCAAAGCATAATGAATTGCATAAGCTTCCTTCTCCGTTGTCGTCCATTTTCGTTGAGTTCTGCTTAAAGCATGTGAAAGAAAGGCTATCGGTTTTTCTTGAAGAATATTGGCAATCACTGGTGGTTCATTTGGTGATATTTCTTGTACCAAACAAGCTCCTATTGCAGTGTTGGAAGCATCACTATAGATGATCATGGGTTTTGTGATGTCTGGATGTGCCAGAAAAGGTATTGTAATTAGTGCTGACTTTAGGTAGTCAAATGCTTTCTGACATTTTTCTTCCCACCTGAATTTTGCATATTTCCTGGTTAAATTCAGCAGAGGTTCAGCTACTTTTGAGAAATTGATTATGTGTTTTCGATAGTAAGCACAACATCCTATGAATCCTCTCACTTGCCTTACATTCGTTGGTGGAGGTATCTTCTGTATTGCTGCAATTTTATCGTCATCTGGTCTGATTCCATTCTGATTTACTATGAAACCTAAATATTTGATCTCTTTTTGTAGAAAGCTGCATTTACTCAATTTTAACTTCACTTTGTGTAAACGTAATCTGTCGAAGACAGTCTCTACATGTTTAAGGTGATCCTCAATGGTTCCATTGGTGTGTATTAAAATATCGTCTATGTAAGCTGATGCAAATTTGTGTAACCCTTGTAAAACTTCATCCATCAAACTCATGTATGTGGCTGGACTTGTTTTTAACCCAAAAGGCATCACAGACCATGAAAAAGATCTCATGTGAGTACAGAAAGTGCTTTTCTGTTTTGCATCCGCGGACATAGGAATAGCCCAAAATCCTGATCGAGCGTCTAATGAGGTGAACCAATTGGAATTGAATCATCGCCAAAATGTCGTCTATGCGGGGTAGAGGATACGATATTGTTTTAGTAATTTTGTTCAATGCCCTATAGTCACAGCAAAATCGGTGAGTTCCGTCTTTCTTGGTGACTATTACTATAGGGGATGACCATGGTGAGCGGGATCTTTCAATAATACCAGCCGCTAACATTTCCTGGATAGCTTTCTCTACGATTTCTCTATTTTTTAGAGGAGTATGATATGGCCTCAGACTTATTGGTTCTTCCGATGTAGTATGTATTTCCATTGTGACGGTATTTGTTCTCTCCAACTCCATATCAGAGATTGCAAATACATCTTTATGTTTCTTTATGAAATTCTCCAGTCTATTCTGAAATTCTTCAGTAGTATGTAATTGTTCTAGTAAAACTTTCATCCTGTCTGGATTTTCATCATTGTTGTTTTTGAGAAGACTGTATTGATTTCTCGTCATTTGGTTCTGACAAGCTGGTTTTGAGGGATAATATGATTTGTTATAAAATTTGCCACTTCTTCTATTCGGCCAAGCAGAAACTGACTCCACAGTATAATATCTGCTTTTAGAGGAGCAATAGTTACTCTTCCTTCCATATGTCTCGTTTAATATGTCTCTATCTCTTTCATCAAGGTATGGATCGAAATTCGTGCATTTCTCTCTGGTGTCTGTTTCTGAAATCTCATTCGAAATACATTTTCTGTGATACTCTCTTCTCTGGGACTGGAGGGAGGAGATGGGATAGGGACGCTTCTTATTCCCCGAAGGAAATGTGTTTGGAAAGGTTTTGGATGACGTTTGAGTAGAGAGGTTCACATAATCGTCCTTGTAACTTGATAGTTTGTGGGAGATCTCATCCTTTGGTATTTGAACTTGTCCTACAATCTTTCCTCTTGGGATAGTAAGAGTGGTTCCTGAAGAGTTAACAATCATTATAGGAAAGTCTCTGTTCTTACTCACCATTACAATGCCATCTTGTATTTCCACATGTGGATCATCCGTTTCTTCATTCTCCATCTGAGATACATAGATTGTCTGTCCTATATTTACATAAGGTGAGTTTTTTATTCGAGCCTTTGTTACAGTGATAGAACTCGGCTTCAAAGTTACTGGAGTGGCAGTTCTTATCAACGTTGCGATATGTACGTCATCTTGTAGAGGTATATAACTGCCATTTATTCTGAGCTGTTTCAAATCAAAGTATATTCTGGCATTTTTCTTTCTAAGGAAGTCTCTCCCGATTATAAAATTTCTAGACAGTCCTCTCGTTATAATAAATGAGTGTTCTAGCATTTCTTCTCCCATCTTGAAATGTATATAGGCAGTTCCTAATGCTTTCAGATCCTGTGCCGTTACTGATTTCATTCTTACTGTATGTCTTGAGAACTTCGTCATGTGTTTTATCTGATGGTACAACTTCTCTCTAATCAGACTAACCGTCGCGCCAGTGTCTATGAGAGCTCTGAAGTTTTGTTTTCCTATTTTTAAAATGCAAGAACAAGGGTCTGGGATAATATTTATGTAGGCTTGATCTTCTTTTAATGTCGCTGGTTTATCAGATAGAGATCGATTCTGCAGACCATCACATTGATAAAGTTGTTATTTTATTCCCAGTTAATGATATCCACCAAAAGGATAAATATAAGTGGATGGAAGCAGACATCATCATCATCAGTTGATAAGATCTCTATGGTGTTGTTTGCTCCACTGTAGTGTATGGAATGTCAACTTGACCTACGCATTGGTGTGTAGACATGGATTGAGTGTATAATGTGCGAATGATAATAAGGGTTCGTGGTGTTGACAAATGTTCTTTTCTCACACTCATGTATGGCTGGAAGTCATCGACACCAACGACTGTGTACCTTTACTAAAGTTTAATTGGACGTACACACTCGACAGCACAGATAGTGACAAATCACAGGTTGGCATAATACATCATGGTACAGTGGATAACTGGTCTTGCAATGTTATGTTACATGGGCACTCATGTAGAATAATATTATAATGGACTGTCAGTAGCCAAGCACCCAGTATTGCCCATATATATATATATCAACTGAGTTTACTGACAAAGCACGTCAGATTATAAACAATATCCAAGATGGCTTCTACCTCATCTCGTCTAGCGAAGATTCTTTAACATAAGGTTCAGCACAGTTTTTTCATATAATAATATTGAACCGCTAGCAATGGGTTCTCATGTGTAGCAGTGATCTCTGGACTAAACAAGCGATAATACGGGCATCCCTTTTCTCTTCTTGAAAGTCACTACATGTTTGGTTCCAAGATGGCTTCACTCGTGAGCTGTCACTCACGTTTGGATACAGATAATGAATCTGTCCTAAAGTTAGTCATTCATTAAATCTTCCATTGCTCTGTAGATTTGATCATGAACACTTGACTGCAATCTACAGGATATAGTGCTGCTAGGAATCGAAGTCGTTTTCATCGAGTCAAATATATTCTCTTAGACATTCAAATCGTACCTATCGAAAATGGTGGCTTCGTACGAGAGTTCATAAGAGTGTCTATTATTACCTTGGTATCAGAAATATGCTTCTGCCATTCCTTGGCAATACGAATAAACACTGGGGTAAAGCATACACGATAGGTCTAGACGACTATCACTTTCCCCACAAATACTGAGATCACTTTTTCCCCGGCGACAAGCCGACATAGAAGACACAGTCCCTATCAGGACGAAGCCAAATCACACCACCCTCTAGCGACACATCCGCCGAATAGCCTTTGACCTCTCTAGAGACAACAGAACATATAGTTCGACTTAGATATGTAAAGATATACAGATATAAGACAGACTCGTCCTACTCAGACAAACAATACACATAAATTCAGGCCATAGATATTCTGAAGCAAGAACAATCTATTACTACCCAAACAAAGAATAAATCGCAGAAAACTGGATTTATCCGCGGAGTTCGATCGAAAGAGCCGACACAACTTTCAAGGGAAGTAACTCAATAATGACTTTTCCTTAAGCACTATTTTGTTTACAAAATATTTGCGAACATAACAAGTATACCAATGTATAATATTGTAAGATATCAAAGACTGCACGTAACAGTCTTACCACACCTCCCGGGAAAAAAAAAAAATGGAACTTTTTTTTTTTTTTTTGAAATACATCTAGGAGCAACGTACAATAGGCTCACAACGCATGAATAATGCGCAGATGAAAATATCAGGAATACCTATAACGCCTAATATGAGGCTAAGTCGACTTATGGAGCGACTGGTGAGAATGTGTCTCATAAACTGAGAGAAATTATTTCTCTACAAGTATATTTTTCCAGGAAGGTGTCATCAAAGTATAATACAATTCTGGCAATTACACAATGCCTAAAAAAATTCATATCATCATTTCGTATTAGATATCTTAAATTTATGATTTATGAAGAAACAATCATCAAAGCACAGCGGTGAATAAACATCAATGAACCGCTATGTAGTGATACAATCATTATATTATTAAATTACAAATGTGTATCTATCATGATATAGAAAAGGAACTACTATAGAACTAGACATATCAAGAAGTCTAAGCCCTAATAGTTATGTGGAATCATGTGGGCATCTTGACAGAATGTCTGCCATCACATTATCTGATCCACGAATCGCTCGCACAGAGAAATGAAAAGGTTGAAGAGCAATTGCATATCGAGTAGACCTCGAGCTCTTCAAATTCTTACTCTGTATAGCAGTAAGAGCTTTTTGGTCGGTTTCTACTATGAAATGTGCGCCTAGAAGGAATCTCTGTAGTTTGAGGATCGACCAAACCATAGCTAATAGCTCACGGTCTAAAACCGAATAATTCCTTTCTGCCGCATTAAGTTTTCTGGAAATATACATTACAGGATGCAGAGTTCCAGAGTACTCTTGCATTAGTGCCGCTCCAATCCCAGTGGATGAAGCGTCACTACGAAGAACGAATGTCTTATCTTTAGTGGGTAGCACTAAAATAGGTGGTGTTGAAAACAGTGTTTTAATCTTATCCAGAGAGCATTGGCATTCCTGAGACCAGTGGACCACATTAGGCGAACCTTTCTTTAGAAGTGTTGAGAGAGGTGCCATGATAGAGGTTAGATTCTGAATGAATCTGCCATAAAATTGAATAAGACCTAACAGACTTCTCACCTGTTTTTTAGTCTTAGGGATTGAGATGTTAAGTATCTTACTAGTATTATGGTCCTCTGTCTTTAGGAAACCATGACCAACTCGGTGGCCTAGGAAAGAAATTTCGCTAAAACCAATATAGGCTTTAGAGGGTTTCGCTGTCAGGTTGTGCTCACGCAAAGTAGACAGCAATTCATCTAACCCTGAATAGTGATCTTCCCAAGTATCGCTGAAAAGACAGATGTCGTCTAGATATGCAATGACATCTGACCGATAAGATAGGATTCGGCGCATCATGCGTACGAATGTAGCTGGTGCGTTCATAAGACCGAAAGGCATAAAATTCCATTGGAACAAACCTCTAGGTGTTGAAAAAGCCGTGAGAGGTTTGGCGTGTTCAGATAAAGGAACTTGCCAATATCCTTTAGACAAATCAAGTTTAGTGAAAAAATGAGATTTGGAGAGTCGAGTAAGTAGCTCTTCCAGTAAAGGCATAGGTTCGGCATCGAACTTCGTTACTTGATTCAATTTTCGATAGTCAACGCAAAGACGTATGTTATTGTCTTTTTTACGCACAATAACCATCGGCGAAGAATATGCAGAGGTGGATGGTTCGATTATTTTCAAATCTATCATCTCATCCAACTCTTTCTCGACCTGTGCTTGAAAATGTATAGGTATAGGATAAGGTCTAACCCTAATAGGAGTATGGTCAGTTAGAACAATGTCATGTTCAATGACATGCGTTTGTCCAGGGATGTCAGTGAGTACATCCTGAAATGTTTGCAACATAGTTGAAACTTGTCGCTGTTCTCCTAGAGACAAATCAGGAGAGACAGTAACGTTCTTCCATGATTCACTGGAATGAAGTGGGATCATTGGAAGAGGAAGATTTACATCTGAAAAACTTGTTTCCTCATCCTGTATCACGGACAGTGATGAGTAATGACCATGTTGTACTGGAGAATTGTCCGTTGCTTGGAAAATGGGTTGCAAATAATCCGGACGTTCATGGAATTCAGTAAGCATATTGATGTGGAAGGTTTTATGCTTCCCATCAATATCGACAATATAGTCGACATCGGAAATTTTCGATATTATATCGTACGGACCTTTCCAAGAAATAAGTAATCTGTTTTCCCTACAAGGTAGTAATACAAATGCTTTGTCACCAGGATAAAGTTGTCGTAAGCATCTCTTCTTATTGGCAAATTGCCTTGCCTTCTGTTTCGCAAATTCAGAAGAAGAAGTTGCTAATTTGCATGCTTCGATAATTTTTTTTCTCAACGCGATGACATATTCGTAGGATGACTTTGTGTCATCGTCAATATTGTCAGATGTAATGAGATCGTGAAGCAACGACATAGGGCCACGCGGACGCGCGCCAAAGACGAGTTCAAAGGGAGAAAATCCTGTATGTTCATTGGGTACCTCTCTGTAAGCGAAGAGGGCCGCAGGTAAAACTCTGTCCCAGTCTTGAGGATGATCCTCAGTTATCTTCCCCAGTAAGTTTTTAAGTGTTCTATTAAGGCGTTCGACCATACCATTAGACATTGGATGGTAGATACTACTTAAAGATCTATCTATCTGCAGAGTAGACATTACTTGAGACATGGTATCTGATATTAGTTGGGTGCCATGATCTGACAATATCTCTCCGGGGAACCCCAGACGAGAAAATATAAGCCAAAGAGCATCTGCAATATCAGCAGTAGTAATGCTCTTCAGAGGAATAGCCTCTGGCCAACGTGTGCACATATCAACACACGTCAAGATAAACTGATGTCCTCTGGCAGACTTGATCTTAAATGGACCAATAATGTCTATGGCCATTTTTTGGAACGGCCGAATAGGAATGTCCGCCGCCTGAATGGGTGCAGCATGCCGTGGACCTTTGGATTTAACTTCCTGACATACTTTACAAGATCGACAATAAATCCGTATGTCCTTGTTTACCAATGGCCAAAAGAAAGCCGCAAGGACTCTTGACTTAGTACGGGAAAAACCCATGTGTCCAGCACACTGAGAGTCGTGAGCGTGCTGCAAAATTTTAACTTTCAAATTCTTGGGAACCAGGATTTGAGAATGACTTGACGTAATGGAGTCTTGAACCATACGTACAAGTACGCCATTCTTCTTTGTAATCCACGATTTACGACTTGTGTCTTTATTCGGATCACCTTTAGTTGCAAGAATGAAGAACTTCTTCAGAGTGGGATCATCTTCTTGCTGTTTTATAAACGAGTCACGAGAAATTACCAAGGGATTATCTTGGTTATGCACTTCATTATCTTCAGTAGATGAAGTTTGAGGCATATTAAGAGCCTGAGCTCTAGTGACTACAGCGTTAGCAATCTGCATGTTTTGCCTTTCCCACGTGGAAATTTGTTGCGGAGTGCATTCTTTGACTCCATGAATGCGACCGATGATGAGGTCAGCGATCGGATTCGGAAGAAGACATGCGTGTACATCTCCTGTAAAGAAAGGAGTAGCAATCCTAATGATAGCAGTAGAGTATTTCTCTAATGTGCCGCCAAATGTTACACATTTGACTACTTGTCCAGTGGCACGGGAAGGATCTACGAGTGACTGCCTAACACCAATTGTGGTGCATCCAGAATCAAATAGCACAGAGACTGGATTGTTATTCACTAAACCCTTATGTAAGACAAGAGAACCTCTTCCATCATGCGCGACTGATGCCGGAAGAGCAGGAAGAGGATGGCCACAGCTTAAAGTAGACACTGTGGTTGGCTCAAATAACGTTTTGCATTGGGGGCACTGAGATGCTCTCCCAAAATCAAAAGCGGCACATGCCATATTACTAGCATCATTATTATCTTTACTCTGTTTATAGGCTTCATGGGACTCTTGTTGTACCGAGTTTGCCTGAAAATGTGGTTTATGTCTTTTGTTTTGAGATCTACCTCGGTTATTATCACCTCTCTAGTTTTATTTGCGAACATAACAAGTATACCAATGTATAATATTGTAAGATATCAAAGACTGCACGTAACACACATCCGATCTCTGTTAATGTGAGGTCCTTCCGTTTCCCATTCCACTTGAGGTTGGTTGGGAGTCATTTCTGTTTTGATAATGTCTTCTATTATTATTTGTCTGATAGTGATTTTGATACTGATAATTTCTATGATGTATTTCTGGTCTTGAATTGTTGTCCCCAAAATGATTTCTGGGCTGTGAATTTCTGTAATTCCCTGCTACATGTTCTTGACCTGCACAGTTAAAACAGACGGTGGTTGGTTGTTGGGGTTCTACATTGTGTATTCTGTAGTCTCTTCTGTGGTTACTCTGTAGTGCTGGATTTCTCTGATTCTGGTATGAGTTATTGAATGATCTTCTGTGATGTTCTTGATTTCTGTCCCATCGATGTCTCGAATGATCAATTTCCATAGGTTGGTGCATTTGTTGATCATGTTGGGTATGTTGGTATTCATACTCTGGTAGCGGACACCTTCCAATCCGTTGTTGGAATCTTTTCTTCACATTCTCCTCATAAACAGCTAATTGTATTGAGGTAGTTATTGACTGAGGATCTTTTCTGAGTAGATGAATTTTCAGTGAATCAGAATACAGTCCGTCCACAAAAATCCCAACTAGATGTTTTTCCAGATCAGTTGATGGAATGTTACCTCCAACAAAAGCATCTTCGGCAAGGTTTAATAGCCTATCTCCGTACATTTGAACACTTTCCTGTCGATCTTGCTTTATTCTTCTTAACATCGTCTACGCGTGCTCAGCGTCGGTAATCTCTGAGTATCTTGATACCAATATTTTCTTGAGTTCTTCAAAGGTCTCCATCGGAAATGCCTTTGCCCTCCTTCGGACAAAATCTGTGACCAGTCCTTCTGATGACAAAAAAATTATTTTCTTCTTGTCAATGTCTGAAGTTGCATCTATCAAGTAGGCGAATTTGTCTACGTCAACCATCCATTGTCGAAATCTTTTCGAATCCCCATTGAACGGTGTGATAAAGTTCTTTATATTGTTAAATTTCGCATGTTGGTCAACACGTTGAAGAGTGTCAGTCATGTTACGTAATGCCATTAGGTTTGTTTCATTTGGATCCACTGGAAGTGGTATTTGATGTGCATTCATTTCTGGTTGATTTTGCTGTAGGTTCTGCATCATTAATGCCTGTTGCTGATTATGCTGCATTTGCAAAACATCCATGTAATTATCCACGTGAGGGTTCGGTTGCGTCATTTTCTAGCAGTCTACCGAATCCTGGTTTTCGCGGCTCCAATTTACCCCTCCTATGTGACAGGGGCACCAATTTACCCTTTCTCATGTGACGGGAGCACGAGGTTTGCCCTCTAAGTATGTACCCGTTTTACATACTGGGTAAAGTTTATTTTATATTTTTATCTTTTCTCTTTTTCCTTTTAGAAAGTGTTTCTGAAGAGTCATAAAACGAGAGTACTGGTTTGGTTCACCAGAGGTAGAAATTCTCTTCGATATTTTACGGGACCCAGGTTTTTATTTGATTCGGTTTCCTTGGACTTTGTGTGACATATAATGTAGTACTCTTTCATCAGAGATCATCCAAACTGAATGCAGAACTAATCCATGATAGAAGTTCCAACAATAACTTTATTTTACAAGTCTTCCAATTTTCACAGACGATTTGATCATATAATTATAGTGTCGGTTGCAGATTACAATGTCCTACTCTATTATATTACGTTGGAAACTGGTACCAAAGGGAATTTGGTATTATTCCAGTTTCGTATGTAGCTGTTGTGTAATGCAGAATGTCATCGTCAAAACCAACTAAGAAGCTGGTGTATTTTGAACGATGGGAGAGTGGAAGACAATTAGGGAGCTAATCTCCAAAATAAATATGTTCCAAAAAACTATTCTAACAATGTTCGATCTTAAACACAAATGACTGTTTGTCATTGACATATATCGAATCGAGCGAATTCATAATATATCAAATCGAGCGAATTCATAATATATCACATCGAGCGAATTCATACCATTTCTGCGTCAAAGCAAGAAATACACTGTCCAATGTCAGGGGATAAAATAGCTTGAGTCTATCTGAGTCTACTTCAACATCGGTCTGTCTCAATATCACGACCATCTCGTTGCAAGGTCAGTAGCTAAAAGACTTGTAAACATTCGTCTTCATAACGGATGTCCCTTAGTCCAATGAATCTATTGGCTAAAACCACTGGTTGCAATTATTTGTGTACCACTAATGTATATGTCATCGATACTGCACTAGTAACGTTAACGTCATCTTGTCGTCATTTCCTATAACTGTCTTTTGTGTCTATGTTAAGTTTCTTTTGTTTTATAGGTTAATTATGAATTACGTCATCAGTCTCTGTTGTCTCTTATGTTAGATAGAATTGAGGGTATCTTTTATATAATGACGTCATCAATCCGTTCACAAGGAACGTTACTGGTCCTGTCAAAATACAACTGCTTGAGAATCACTTTCCTAGACTCTTCTATATATATATATATATATATATATATATATATATATATATATATATATATATATATATATATATATATATATATATATATATATATATATATATAGACTAGCAATAACCCGTCAAACTTGACGGGTTTTTAATTATAGTGGGCTGTTTCCGTTCCCGGATGAGCAGATAAAAGTACATTCTTAGAGTGTTTTTGGTTTTTTTCCATTATACAGTGTAATCAAACTGTTCATGAACACCGTCATTTGAACGCTTTTTTTTGTTGATTGTAACTATTTTCGGGAGAGTTTATATAATGGAAACAATACAATTTTTCAACACGGTAGCATTCCTCAGCTGTGACCAACGTACACACGGCGAGAATTATGTTATATTAGATTCAATTTAAAAGTTCTTTGATGACAACGCGCTGGTGTAATGGCTTCGGCGTTGTACTGGCGACCAGGTGTTCATGGTTCAAACCCGGGCGTCAGCGTTTGAAGAAATGTTTACGGCCGGAAATTTGACTGAATAACCTGAACGGCTCCTGTGATAAACCCTCTGTGGATGGGAAGGAGCGAAGCTCCTGACCGGGTTGGAAGGAAAGTCCTCAGGTTCCCCAGCCTCGCAATGACATGTCATTGGGCCGAAGGGCTGAAAGCCCAAGTGCCGCTGGTTAAGGGAAAAAAAAATGACAACATTTCGTGTGAAAGTGCGTGGATTGTTTTCAAAGAGTGTTCCCTAATAAGTGGTTTTAACAAAAACTTTCAAGTTTTCATGATTTGTACATCGCGTGAGGGCTCATGCACACCAATTTTTACGCACCTTTTCTTTGTCGAGCGCTACTAATTTCGTGAAAGAATAAAATAAAAATAAAACCAAAGTATTTGTTTTATAATAAGAGAAGGAAGAACGTTGGGATTAAACAATGTGCAAGAGCTAAGAGGAGTGGCGTCACAACGTACAACCTGGAGAGCACTGGTTTCTGCCTTATGCGCCGTGTGTGGTGCTTAAAGAATTTATTATTATTATTTGTTTTATATAACACCCACGTCGCGCAAGTTGCACATCGTGCGTTGCGCACTTTTTTTTTCTGGCGGGAGTTACTATTTTGAGTGAGACCGACCGACGTAACATATATCGGTAATTATGTTAGTTGGGATGGGATATTACAAATGTTACTTTTCTTCCCTAGGATAAAATGGGAGACTAGAGCGGTTCTCATCCTTTCTTATAAAATAGTACGTCTGCAACCAGCAGCGTCATCTCAGTTCACATACATCTCTGCAATCACTAAATAAGTATTACCAGCAAGTTCCATAGGATGACATTATACTATATATGATCGACATATATGTATCTTCTTACTCTATCCTAACATTACATCACTTATTTTGTCACTTCACTATATCCGCGTCCGCAGAGTGAAGCTAAAAGTGTATCGCATTCTTCACAATCTATAGTCTTAGAACCGCTTGAAAATCACTATTTTGCATCAGCGAAGTGAACCAATAATTCTTTCATCTTGTCGTACTCTATAACTCGAGAACGACTATCTCAAAATCTTCATAATATCTGCAATCCGCAGAGTGAAAATGAAATTATAGAGACCCCCTACAACTCTATAACTGGAGAATCCTCTCTCCTACTATCTTAACTTTTTAAATATAAAAATAAAGCTGTCATATAACTAAAATTTTTATAAAATATTCTTTTGTTATCTATCACTAAAATTGTTTTCATATAATGTGTCTATAAAAATTTCTAACTTTTTCTATGTTACTACGTCACAGTCGAGGGCTATTCCGCCGTGCGGACCTATACTACTGTGACAGACGAACTCATCCGTCCTGAATTTGTTAGGATGATGGTGAGAACCCTCTCATAACATCGGTACCCCTGAAGTGTTGGATGAGATGATACGACTCTTCGTAACGACCCCTTGGATAACATCAGTGCCCCCGAAATATTGTAACCTTTCGTCAAACGGGATTTTTCTTTTCACCTGGACTCATTAGCTATGCAACCTTTCCACGCAGATTGGCAACACGCTGGCTGATTGATATGTCGACAGTTTATCTACCGTTCATTCTGGTCATCGCATTGATTTAAGGAGAGATCAAATCACGCAAATGGTCATCTCTTGAGCAATCATATGCAGTAATTTCATTAACTTGGCCCAGAGGGGGTGGCGCCAGAATCAAACAGAAAGATGGACCAGAGCGGTCAGAAGAAAGACACTGGGGGAGATCTCAGGAAGGACGGGCGGCATGCTATCAAAGACAGTAGTGGTCCCTGAAACAATTTCGCATCTCGGTGTTAAACATGGAACCGATCGCAGTGGGAGCGAACGGGGAAAGCCGACGCAAGCAGCGAGCGAAGATACGAGAGGCCAGGGGCGGCTTCTCCTTTTAGTCTGGCGGTCAGATCCCCAAAAGTCTTCTGAGATCTAAAAAGCTGTCAAGTTTCTCATGTCCCACTCATCTTTCATTTCATTCTAGATATATACAGACCACGTAGAAATACACTTTATCACTCGCTGGCCAGAACTTAACAGAAGCACTAGCTATATTTGAAATCTTGCTAGATTATCCCATGGATTTTTATACATATTGGCAGTGAATTCTATTTCTGTGCAAAGCGGTAATATATATTGTGTAAAGTGATCAGTGGTCTAGTTCATTCATTCTATTTCACTGGATTTTGTGTTAATTTAAATCTACTAAATTAAACCGTCTCAATAGTTCCAGTTGTAAATGTAATGATATACCTGCTATATTATTTCCAAAAGATAATAGATGTTAAATGCTTAAATTAACTTTTAAAGTCGCGAAGGAATTTATAATTAATAAATTTAGTTAAGTCATATTTATAGATGTGTGTTTTAACCACTAAAACTCGCGCAGTGTTTTATTAAATACATAATTAAATACGCGAGCGTATATAAAATAGTCTTAACGGGAAATTCATCGCGCTTTAGAAGGTTATTTGTTTTTCGGTATATTACATGTCTTTTTTTCTTTCATACAGAGTGATCGTAACCTGTGCGATCCCAGCATTAAGAAAGCAATAAAGCAAATCAATCTAAGCAAAGCAAAGCATAAACAGTGTGTAGAGTTTCCCTGACTCAGAACTTGTTGAGACTGTGTAAATTTTTAATCTTTGAGGCGATTCTATGTTTGGAATTCCGCTATCTAACTTATAGCAAAGAAAGCACACCCAAAGACAAATTGAACGCACCATCAAGCAAATTAAGTTGTAACGGGAAGAAGAACACTGGCCCAAGCTTTGTTAGTTTACTGATACAGAGAGAGAATACATATTTTCCTGAACAGTGATGTGACTAGTTTTCTCACTGGACTTAAACCATACCTCACGGATAAAGTGTACCATCACGCGTAAGAATTTTATTATCAGCGGCAAAGTCAAATAGATCACACCATCCTCACCCCGGTATCAGAGACCGTGCCCTCCCATAGAAAATGTTATTAAGAAAAGAGACACAAATACAGATTCATTTTTCAGCGATTACGGGATCCTTTTATGTGCTGACCGCCTACCCGCTAATCTGGGGCTAGAACTTGAACAAACACTCATACATTTAGTTTGAGGTGTAACTGCTGTTGTGTTATTCTATGGAGTGCCAGATTTTTTCACAATCGGTAAGTGAGAGCAAGATGAGTGAAGGCCTTTACTAGCGCGTGTATGAATGACATGAAAGTAAATCTTTTGTGTAACCATTTTGTTAACTTGCTTACCTGGTAATATATATCTTTTCTGTATCCCCGGCATTGTTCCTTTAAGTGGGATAGTTTTTGATAAACTCTGTTTTAAAACCCCCTCCCTTTCATTTGCTTAGTAAAGGGAAGAACAATTGGGAAGAACAGGTTTGTTTTTTCTACCACCTATACCTAATTTTGTAACACCTCTTTTCAGAGTAATTAACTTCACTGTTAGGTTAACTTACCTAAGTTCCTGATAACTATCTATCTTTGGACTGGGTTTATCTTTGTCTAATAAGCGGGACGGGCTTAGTCGATACCAATCTTCTTCACCCCCTCCCTACCTTGTTATTTGCAGTTTTCTGTAATTTTGATAATTCTTGCTGTAAACAATTAATTATTTTAGTGATTGTCTTTTTTAACTTTAATAAACAACATAAACTTAATCGTTATTGTGTTGGACTACCCAAAGCCCATAAAATTTCCCCTATTTGTTTAAGATAGTTGTATCCACGTCGTCTGTGTGTTTGAAGCACCAAATCGGTGTGAGCGCAGATGTGTGTCTGGAAAACTGGCAAATAATTGTTTGACCAGGAGAGTGGAAGAGAAGATTGAGACAAACGATTTTTCGTAAATAAGTCTGTCTTTACTCTCCTCCAGCACTCTGTGGAGCATCATATTTAATCTCTACATTTCTATAACTGAGCTTTTTCACCATCATTCTACACTCTAAACCGGACTACTATTTCTAAGACTCTTTCTCTCAAAATAAATTTACGACAACTACTCGTCAAAAGTCAAGGGCCACTTAGAAAAACCTTGGTTGAAACCATAAAACAAATCTGATATAAACGTAATTGGTATCAGTCAAAACGGCATTTATTGGATACCAAATTGACATGTCACGTAAGGAAATGGAAACACACATTCAAACGCAATGAAGCTGTGAAGTGTGTCACCCACCTTTTCAAAAGTCACACAACAGATATTGGACAAATAGACATTTCAAAATCGGGTATGACCACCGTTTGCAGCAAGACATTCATGACAGCGTAGACGCATCGAGTCCACAAGGGTCCAAAGAGTATCCTGAGGAACAGCTTGCCATTCCTGAAGCAGAAATGCAGTCAGCTGTGCAACATCCATTGGCAGGGGGTGATTTGTTGACAATCTTCGACCAAGGACATCCCAGAGGTGCTCAATCGGAGAAAGGTCAGGTGAATGAGCTGGCCACGCCATCCTGATGATCCCATGTTGCTGAATAAACTCATTCATCACACGCGCTCGATGTGGTCGAGCGTTATCATCTTGGAGGATGGCATTACCACCTATGGCCTTGTGACAACTTGCCCAATCTTCTCTTCATTTTTATTATTATTTACGTGACATCGTTTTTTTCTCATCCTCAATGCATGATCGCAAAGTCCCGGGAATTGTCACTTCCGGAAAATCTCCTAGCGCTCGGTATTTTCTCCTCGCTATTTTTAGATACGACGTCATTGTTGACCAATGACCTCGGTAGCGAGAAATCCGTTTTAATTTAGAACTGCTTGAACTTGGGAGAACCAGTTTAGGCCATTTAGGAAGACATCACGTGACTTTTAACATTATTGATTGGAGCGTCTAAAACGAGGCTAAGGTCACATGATGCACGCTACGGATCACGTGTCCAAGCGGAAATGACCCGCTAAAAGGCGGCAAAGCCAGCATTTTGTCACTTGCCCAGGAACCCTCAAGAAAGCTAGGTCTAAGCCAGATCGGCGAATTCTCGCATTAAAAGCACTGAAGCCACGTGTCTAATTGCGGGTTAGCGTCTATCTTTGAGTAGTCTATGGTGGAGCCTTGCACGACAGTCCAATCTCAGCGCAGAATACGGAGTCGAGCACAGAGAAGGCAAATCCGAACCATTCAAGACCTACCTGGGGCAACGTCAGGAGACCGGAGAACTAACCACACTTCACTATCAGCCGGGGGCTGAAAAGCTAAGTCCACGAAAAAGGGAACTCACTACATCAATGCCTAGTTTAGTCATCCATGATGAAAAACACTTGAATTGTGAGACACATAATACATACAGCAGACACTAATTCCATCGACAATACTATCATTCACCATCTATTCATTTTATTGCAATAAACCAATTGGGTGTATATACTGTACCCCACGCTTTGTTCCTTCCATTAGATGTTGAATATTGTCTATGTTTATCTTCCTTTATAAGGGAGGGGGGGGGCTCGTAAAATATAATATAAATTAAAGAATAATAATAATAGATAACTGAGAAGGGGACGACGGTAGCGAGAGACCAAATATCTCCTTACAATCTTTTCCAGACCTGTCGAGTTAGGAGAATTTACCCTCTTCGTCACCCTTCGGAAGTGGGAAAACCCAGCAGGGATTCCTTGAGCCAAATCTTCCACATCAGATCTATTATTTCCTCTAAATAATTCTCTTATCCTTTAAACGCTAGGTGACACTGGTGTCTCGGTCCGGGATTTGAACTTATGTATTTTATCATACCTCTGGGATAGTATCATCCATTCAGTCATTACAGTATACCATTTTAACACATGTATTTTCACACAGTGAGCTCTAGAAAGACAGAAAACATTTTTTCTAGAAATTCAGGCATTGATTGGTGAATCCCTTTATATATGTTGTGTTTAATTAAGTTAGTTCTTGATTTTGTATTTCATTGAATTACAGACCTTAAGTCTCCATAACTGTAGTAATTTCATTCTACAGCAGTCTGATAAATAATTAGTATTTACTTGTTGTTAGAAATACTATTGGAAGGTAGCACTAGCTTACTCAGTGTGGACTTTAACTGCAAAAGATGGCTGAAATAGTTAAGCTTAAGGCAGCACTAGGGGAGGCCGGTCGAGATCTAGGTTATAGTGGGGTGGACCTTGCAAATTATGTCAGTGTTGAGACTGATAAGTATTACGCTCGAGAAACAGCGAAAGCTGAAAGAGAAGAGCGAATAAAGTTAGCAGAAATAGATGAGAGGATAAAAGCTGTAGACGCTAGAGAAAGAAGCGAGAGAGATGAACGCGAGCATGCATTGAAGATGAAGCAGTTAGAGATGCAGGGACAAGTTCAAAGAGTTGAACCGGTAGCCGGTGCGACCGCATCTACCTCCTCAGGCAACCTATCGCCACGGTCAGATGATATGCCCTCCTTGCATGCAGTGGGCACAGGACCTTTGCCATCCTCACCCATGTCAAACTTGGGACCCTTGACGTTTCCATTCGAAGCTTTCTCGGAACGAGTTGACTCGGTCGATGTGTATCTGGACAAATTTGAGAAGTTTGCCACCACGTTTGGTTTGGAGAAGAGCAAATGGAACCTGAAACTGTCGCAAGGGCTTAGAGGAACTGCTTATGACGTGTATAGCAAGCTTCCTCCAGGTTTACAGGATGACTACGACTCTTTGAAAAAGGCACTATTGGTTCGTTATGAGCTACATGCTGACGCCTATAGGAAGAGGTTCCGTAACTCTAGGAGGGAAGTTGGCGAGAGCGTTGCTCAGTTTGCTGCGAGACTGGATTCCTACGTGGAGAAGTGGGGTGCCCTAGGGAATTTTACTCATGATTGGGAAGGCCTGAAGGAAATGGTCATGATCGAACAACTGAAGGACACCATGACTTCCGACATGAGAAGATTCCTGACAGAGAATGGGGCCAGCACTTTAGAATCCATAGTCCAGTTAGCGGAACGATATCAGGCAGCACTATCAGAGAATCCACCACCCAGACGGAAACAACCAGATTACGTACCTAGACAGACAGCTCAGTCACACATGGACCCCCAAGTGAAACCACCGTATACTAACTTCAAAAAGCATGACAAGCCAGACTACAAGACTACTCAGAGATCTAATTTCCAGCAGCAGAGGCAAGGGGAAAAATGGTGTAAGCACTGTAGAACCATCACCCACAATACGCAGGAGTGCAACCGGAAAAACCCACCTCATCATGCTGCCTGCTTACGTAAAAGTGCCGCAAGGGGAAATGGACCGGAAGAACCTCTGGACAAACCCCGACATCCCCCGGTCGTTGAGACAGTCCTCGTAAATGACCAAGAGGTGACCTGCCTTTATGATACAGGCCTTGCATTCGACGCAGTTGTCTGTGAATCCCTAGTCAAGCCTGACCAGATGACAGAAGACACTATAGAAATACAAGGACCTACTAAAAGTGCAGCACCTATGCGTTTGGCCATAGCCAAGATTAAGGTCAAATCAAAATATGTGACTGGGGAAATCAGTGCAGCGATCTTGGACGACCCTATTTATCCCTTGATCTTAGGGTGTAGGTATGTGTTCTTGGGAGAACCCATTCACCCTCTGGTTGTGGCGGCTGTCACCACTAGAGGACAGGCCAAACGGAATACGGAGTTGGAATCCCCACCCAACATCCTTCCTGAGGAATTAAAAAAGGCACAAACGGAGGATCAATCTCTAGCACCCTGCTACAAAAAACTACCGAGAGCGCACACTCCTCTCCAAAAGGGAGACTTCTACAAGAAAAATGGACTGTTGCATCGGAAAGCAGGAAATGGAGGACAGGAACATGGGCAACTTGTGGTTCCATCAGCATACCGAGCCCGGTCCTAGAAATGGGCCATGCCCTTCCGTTTAGTGGCCACATGGGCATAAGTGCCACGATTCAGCGTATTTCATGTCATTATTATTGGCCAGGTATCAACGCAGATATCCAGAGATATGTGAAATCATGCCCGCAGTGCCAGAGGACAGCGCCGAAACACTGGACGGCCCCAGCCACTCTGGGAGAAATGCCAATCTTGGGCACACCCTTCGAACGAGTAGCGGTGGATATTGTGGGTCCACTTACTCGTAGCAAAAAGAGAAACAGTTATATACTCACGTTAGTGGATTGTTGCTCCATGTGGGCAGAGGCTATCGCTATGCCCGCCTGTGATTCTAAGCATGTTGCTGAGGCTCTGCTCACCATATTTACTCGGCTAGGGTTTCCGTCACAGATCCTGACAGATAATGGTTCCCAATTCCGAGGAAAACTCACCGAGGAAGTGTTTAGGATATTTCAGGCCCGACATATCCACACCTCTCCCTACCACCCCCAGGCAAATGGCCAGGTGGAGCGGTTTAACGGGACCCTTATTTCCATCCTTCGGAAACTTGCGCAGGAAAAACCAGAGAGCTGGGATCAATACTTACCCGCAGCACTATTTGCTTACCGCGAAGTACCCCACAATTCTACTGGGATGCCTCCTGCCACATTGCTGTTTGGTAGACCTATAAAAGGACCTTTAGAGGCACTGTTACGTACTTGGACAGATGATAAAGCTGATGAGACGGTCACCTCTGCATCCCAATACGTGAATGAGTTGACCCAACGCCTTAAAACAGGATGGGAACTGGCAAAGGAAAATGTACGCCGTGCCCGTCGTAAACATGCGCGTTACTACAACCGCACTGCGAAGGATAGGGAGCTAGAAGTAGGAGAACAGGTATTATTACTCCTGCCCAGTAGCAATAATAAATTGCAAATCGGGTGGAGAGGTCCATATAAAATCATTGAGAAAATGTCGCGCACCAATTACAAGATTGCCATAAGGGGGAAGCAGAAAATTTACCACATAAACCTGCTGAAGCGATATTATGAAAGACCAGGTGCAGAACCAGCACATTTCCTGACACTGGCTATTGCGACGGAAACTGAGGCAGAACCCCTGACCTCCTGTGAATACCCTCTTCGTCAGTGCGAAACTCATCAAGATGTTCAGATTAGTTCAACTTTAACGGAGGATCAGCAGGCACAGGTTCAACAGTTGTTGAGAAAACACACTAGTACACTCACGGATAAACCTGGCATGACCAACCTGATAGAATTTGATATGAAGCTAACAGACCTCGCCCCGGTACGAGTTAAGAACTATCCTGTTCCTTATGCTAAAGCAAAGGCATTGGGTGAGGAAATCGAGTACCTGCTTAAGGAAAATATTATCTCAAAATCAGAGTCGCCGTATAGTGCGAGTGTGGTGTTGCTTAGAAAATCCACAGGAGAACATCGCCTCTGCATAGACTACCGAAGGCTCAACGCTGTAACGGAATTTCAAGCGGAGCCCTTACCGGATCAGAATCAGCTTTTCACCAAGCTGAGTAGAGCGCGATACTTTTCGAAGATAGACCTTAGCAAAGGGTACTACCAGATCCCGGTAAAAGAGGAAATTCGACATATGTTAGCATTTAGTACTTCTGAAGGCCATTACGAGTTTAATGTATTGCCATTTGGGCTAAGCAACGCCCCAAGCGTCTTTACTCGTATGATGAGGAAGCTACTGGAACCCCTGAACCACCCTGGGATAAGTAATTTCATGGACGACATACTTATCGCCACGAACACCTTTGAGGAGCACCTGGACGCAGTTTCCCTACTCTTCGAAAGACTTAGAGAAACAGGACTCACCGCTCGCCCTACAAAATGTCAAATTGCCTGCGAGCAACTAGAATTCCTGGGACACATTATCTCGCATGGATGCATGTTCCCAGATGCACGTAATATTGAGAAGTTACAGCGGGCCCCACGACCCCAGACTAAAAAGGATGTAAGGTCATTTGTGTCTCTATGTGGCTTCTACCAGAGATATATTAAAGATTTTAATACCCTGAGTGCGCCACTGACCGCATTAACCAAGAATGGGAACCCGGACAAAGTAACCTGGACAGCGGAGTGCGAAAATGCCTACACGCTGCTGAAGGAGAAACTCACAGCTAGGCCAATTCTGCGACTGCCTGACTTAACTCTGAACTTTACGCTGCGAACAGATGCTAGCAATATAGGGATAGGAGCCACTCTCCTGCAGCCTAGTGATAGACCTTCTGCAACTCTATTCCCCATTGCATATGCTAGTAGGAAATTGAACCCTGCTGAACAGAACTACTCTACCATCGAACGAGAATGTCTGTCGCTAATATGGGCTGTGCAGAAGTTTCAACCATATTTATACGGGAAAAAGTTCACGGTGCAGTGTGATCACTAACCGTTGATATTTCTTGCAGCGGCGAAGAACCTTAATGCCCGGCTTATGAGATGGTCACTACTGTTGCAGCCATATTCATTTCACATAGAATACATACCTGGGAAGAACAACGTAGGGGCAGATTTTTTGAGCAGACATCCGGACGCAACCTAGGAGATATGAGAAACTGAAAAAGAAGAGGAAGACAGGACCAGAGGAGTTGGACGGAACGTCAAACTTGAGGAGGGGCTTGTGTGACAACTTGCCCAATCTTCTCTTCATTTTTATTATTATTTACGTGACATCGTTTTTTCTCATCCTCAATGCATGATCGCAAAGTCCCGGGAATTGTCACTTGCGGAAAATCTCCTAGCGTTCGGTATTTTCTCCTCGCTATTTTTAGATACGACGTCATTGTTGACCAATGACCTCGGTAGCGAGAAATCCGTTTTAATTTAGAACTGCTTGAACTTGGGAGAACCAGTTTAGGCCATTTAGGAAGACATCACGTGACTTTTAACATTATTGATTGGAGCGTCTAAAACGAGGCTAAGGTCACATGATGCACGCTACGGATCACGTGTCCAAGCGGAAATGACCCGCTAAAAGGCGGCAAAGCCAGCATTTTGTCACTTGCCCAGGAACCCTCAAGAAAGCTAGGTCTAAGCCAGATCGGCGAATTCTCGCATTAAAAGCACTGAAGCCACCACGTGTCTAATTGCGGGTTAGCGTCCATCTTTGAGTAGTCTATGGTGGAGCCTTGCACGACAGTCCAATCTCAGCGCAGAATACGGAGTCGAGCACAGAGAAGGCAAATCCGAACCATTCAAGACCTACCTGGGGCAACGTCAGGAGACCGGAGAACTAACCACACTTCACTATCAGCCGGGGGCTGAAAAGCTAAGTCCACGAAAAAGGGAACTCACTACATCAATGCCTAGTTTAGTCATCCATGATGAAAAACACTTGAATTGTGAGACACATAATACATACAGCAGACACTAATTCCATCGACAATACTATCATTCACCATCTATTCATTTTATTGCAATAAACCAATTGGGTGTATATACTGTACCCCACGCTTTGTTCCTTCCATTAGATGTTGAATATTGTCTATGTTTATCTTCCTTTATAAGGGAGGGGGGGGGGGGGCTCGTAAAATATAATATAAATTAAAGAATAATAATAATAGATAACTGAGAAGGGGACGACGGTAGCGAGAGACCAAATATCTCCTTACAATCTTTTCCAGACCTGTCGAGTTAGGAGAATTTACCCTCTTCGTCACCCTTCGGAAGTGGGAAAACCCAGCAGGGATTCCTTGAGCCAAATCTTCCACATCAGATCTATTATTTCCTCTAAATAATTCTCTTATCCTTTAAACGCTACGTGACAGGCCTCCAGAGCCGGCTGAACAATTGGTCTCAAGATTTCGTTCTGGTATCTTGGGCCAGTCAAGTTACCTTGGATGATGTAGAGTGGGGTCCTGCCGTGTCTGTAGAAGCCTCCCCAGCCCATGGCAGAACCCCTACCATAACGATCCACCTCTTGAATTGTGTCATCAGTAAATCGCTCTCCTGGTCGTCTCCAAACTCGAATCCTGCCATCATTGAATGACACAGTGAAGCGAGATTCATCAGTGAAGAGAACTTGACTCCATTGTTGCATTGTCCATCGGATATGCTCGCGACACCAAGCAACACGGGCTCTGCGATGAGCAGGAGTAAGAGGGATTCTGACTGCAGGACGTCGAGCAGCCAGTCCAAGTTCATGTAAACGTCTGCGAATAGTGCTTTGACTGACATTAACGTTTACAGTTTGTCTCAGCTGACATCTTAGAGTGGAACAAGTCACTGTTCGATGGCGCAGGGCTGACAACAAGAGGTACCGGTCATCATGTCTATTGGTGCATCTAGGGCGACCTGGCCGGTGGCGATCCTCCACACTTTCTGTGGCCTGAAATCTCTCCAAAATTCTTTGGATAGTAGGGTGTGACACTGCAAGCCGTCTAGCAACCTCACGGACAGATAAACAACTTTCAACCCATGCTATAGCCCTCATTCTTTGTAAGGTGTCAAGACTTCTTCTCGGTGGCATGGTTTTTGCAAGTGATGAAACTACCCTAAGTCTGCTGATTGTAAAACAAATTAAGAGTGAACTCTGTTCACGAAAAGTCGCCATTGCACGTGGAATGTCAATCAGCACGATTACTTCACCTGTTTGGTTCTACGGAAGTTTGAAAAAACAGATTAAAAATGTGAATTTATGGTCAGCAAACCAAATTTCTCGTGATCACCATGGTTGTCGGTGAGTTGTTTTTATGCTTAACGTGCGTAGAGGACTGTCAGAGGGAGATATTGCACCCATTTTTACTAAAAACTTCCTTCATTTAATCATTCTATGCGCTTATATAAAAGTGTATTGAAAATAATAGGGTGGCCCTTGACTTTTGACGAGTAGTATATAATAAATTCCTTACATTCGGTTTCAAAATCTCTACTCTCCTCGCTAATCTACATTTCTGCTGTCTAATTCTATACGATGTCTCCTCTCTCTTTCTTTCTCTCTCTCTCTCTCTCTCTCTCTCTCTCTCTCTCTCTCTCTCTCTCTCTCTCTCTCTCTCTCTCTCTCTCTCTCTCTCTATCTATCTCTCTGTCTCTCTCTCTCTCACACACACACAGCGCGAGCACGCGTATTTAGATATCTTCCTCTGGCGCTAGTTTCTCGCCATACTATTGAGTTGGTGACAGATCTGATGTCACCTTTAATCGAATTTTAGCTGACTGTGCCAGTCTAGAATCCGCATGTAAGCCGATCCTCACGCACTGGTGTTTCGTCCAGATGTTTCAAATTTAATTCTTTGCATCTTCAAACATCGTTCCCTAATTTGACGTGATTGTTTCCCCTGCTCCATAGTAGTGGTCCAACAATGATGAGTATAATGATGAGGGTCGTCAAAGGTATATCAACGTTCGCTCAAGATTACTCTTGGCAGAGCTATAAATAGAAGATTACTCTTGGCAGAGATATAAATAGAAGATTACTCTTGGCAGAGCTATAAATAGAAGATTACTCTTGGCAGAGATATAAATAGAAGATTACTCTTGGCAGATATATAAATAGAAGATTACTCTTGGCAGAGATATAAATAGAAGATTACTCTTGGCAGATATATAAATAGAAGATTACTCTTGCCAGAGATATAAATAGAAGATTACTCTTGGCAGAGATATAAATAGAAGATTACTCTTGGCAGAGATATAAATAGAAGATTACTCTTGGCAGAGATATAAATAGAAGATTACTCTTGGCAGGGATATAAATAGAAGATTACTCTTGGCAGAGACATAAATAGAAGATTACTCTTGGCAGAGATATAAATAGAAGATTACTCTTGGCAGAGATATAAATAGAAGATTACTCTAGGCACAGATATAAATAGAAGATTACTCTTGGCAGAGATATAAATAGAAGATTACTCTTGGCAGAGATATAAATAGAAGATTACTCTTGGCAGAGCTATAAATAGAAGATTACTCTTGGCAGGGCTATAAATAGAACATTACTCTTGGCAGAGATATAAATAGAAGATTACTCTTGGCAGGGCTATAAATAGAAGATTACTCTTGGCAGAGATATAAATAGAAGATTACTCTTGGCAGAGCTATAAATAGAAGATTACTCTTAGCAGAGATATAAATAGAAGATTACTCTCGGCAGAGATATAAATAGAAGATTACTCTTGGCAGAGATATAAATAGAAGATTACTCTTGGCAGAGATATAAATAGAAGATTACTCTTGGCAGAGCTATAAATAGAAGATTACTCTTGGCAGAGATATAAATAGAAGATTACTCTTGGCAGAGCTATAAATAGAAGATTACTCTTGGCAGGGATATAAATAGAAGATTACTCTATGCACAGATATAAATAGAAAATTACTCTATGCACAGATATAAATAGAAGATTACTCTTGGCACAGATATAAATAGAAGATTACTCTTGGCACAGATATAAATAGAAGATTACTCTTGGCAGAGATATAAATAGAAGATTACTCTTGGCAGAGATATAAATAGAAGATTACTCTTGGTAGAGCTATAAATAGAAGATTACTCTTGGCAGAGATATAAATAGAAGATTACTCTTGGCAGAGATATAAATAGAAGATTACTCTTGGCAGAGCTATAAATAGAAGATTACTCTTGGGAGAGATATAAATAGAAGATTACTCTTGGCAGAGATATAAATAGAAGATTACTCTTGGCAGAGATATAAATAGAAGATTACTCTTGACAGATATATAAATAGAAGATTACTCTTGTCAGAGATATAAATAGAAGATTACTCTTGGCACAGATATAAATAGAAGATTACTCTTGGCAGAGATATAAATAGAAGATTACTCTTGGCAGAGATATAAATAGAAGATTACTCTTGGCAGAGATATAAATAGAAGATTACTCTTGGCAGAGATATAAATAGAAGATTACTCTTGGCAGAGATATAAATAGAAGATTACTCTCGGCAGAGCTGTAAATAGAAGATTACTCTTGACAGAGCTATAAATAGAAGATTACCCTTGGCAGAGACATAAATAGAAGATTACTCTTGGCAGAGCCATAAATAGAAGATTACTCTTGGCAGATATATAAATAGAAGATTACTCTTGGCAGAGCTATAAATAGAAGATTACTCTTGTCAGAGATATAAATAGAAGATTACTCTTGGCATAGCTATAAATAGAAGATTACTCTTGGCAGAACTATAAATAGAAGATTACTCTTGGCAATTCTATAAATAGAAGATTACTCTTCGCAGAGATATAAATAGAAGGTTACTCTTGGTAGAGCTATAAATAGAAGATTACTCTTGGCAGAGCTATAAATAGAAGATTACTCTTGGCAGAGCTATAAATAGAAGATTACTCTTGGCAGAGATATAAATAGAAGATTACTCTTGACAGAGCTATAAATAGAAGATTACTCTTGGCAGAGATATAAATAGAAGATTACTCTTGGCAGAGCTATAAATAGAAGATTACTCTTGACAGAGATATAAATACAAGATTACTCTTGGCAGAGATATAAATAGAAGATTACTCTTGGCAGAGATATAAATAGAAGAATAGTTTCTATGATCAAACTGTTAATTTCATTCTGTAAACAACAGCTCACAACAATAGACTGAATACAAGGTACTCACCACTGGGGAAATATGTTCCAAACTCTGAAAAACAGTACAGTTAAAGTTGAAAATGAGTTTTTAGTTGGTGAGTATGTCCTTGTAAAAATGGGTGAATTGATGATTCAGTGTCTCAGATTGAGTGACAGATTTTGAGAGTGGATAAGTGTGCAAGAAAGTCTGGGACAGAACAATTTGAAAATATATGGATGAGTGACTATACAATTTTGAAAAAAAAAAGTGTGTCGGTGAGTAAATGAATCACTGCGTGTTTGGATATGTGAACTAGTTTAAGGTAAAGGTAAAGGAACCCGTTACACGCCCATTGAGGCATATTTGGAATATGGTGTTAGGCCCATATTATCTTGACCGTCGGCACACTAGGGGTGATGTGGTCGGCATCACGCCGGCCGCCTTAACCTTCCCAGTGTAAGCCCATGTTAAAAATTCATGGATATGTTTGTGAGCAAAACGGCTATGATCAGGGTTGAAGAGGTGCTTGAGTCAATTGGAATGGCTCATTTCAACATGGAAGTTGTACATGCGAGCCCATGAAAAAGACTTATCATGTAACTCTGGAAAAAAATTAAGAGCCCAGAGCTCAGAGAAGAGACAAAAACAAAGATTATATAAAGGCTGTCAGGTAATGGTAGAAGACACGAAAGACTCATAGAGAAAAACGATAATATAATTAGCCAAAATAGAAGACAAAGAAAGAAGACAAAGAATAAAAAAAACGAACAGTGTTAAACATTTGGCTTGAGTAACAAAACCGTTCAAGGTGATACAGATGAGTTCTTATTCTTCATCTACATTCACACAATCATCAAACAAACGAACAACCGTGCGACGTAAACAAATAGCTCTTTGCTGCTGACGTGTGTACTCCAGAAATAGGACACAGGTTTACAGGTACATGTAAATCAATGGTATAAAGGATCCCGTTACACACTCATTGAGGCATATTGGGAATATGGTGTTAGGCCCATTGTAAAGGGCAATTTTTACTATCTTGCAATATAATACATTTATATACTTATTATGTTCGCAAATATTTTGTGAGCAAAGTGTTTCCTTTTTAAGTGCTTAAGGAGAAGTCATTTTTGAGTTACTTCCCTTGAAGGCAGTTCCGTCATCTTCGATCGGACTCCGCGGACGAATTTAGGCCTACTGCGATTTATTCTTTGGCTGGGTAGGAATAGATTATTCTTGCTTCAGTATATCTATGGCCTGAATTTATACGTAGTGTTTGTATGAGTAGGACGAGTCTGTCTTATATATGGATATCTTTACATTTCTAAGTCGAACTATGTTGGTTGTCGCTAGAATAGGTCAAAGGCTATGCAGCGGAAGTATCGCTAGCAAGGGGTGTGATTCATGGCTGTCATCCTGTCTGGATGTAGAATTTTGATGTAGCCGGCCTATCGCCGAAAAAGTGATCTATAAGTAGATGGGGAAAAGTGATAGTCATTTAGACATGTTGTATGTACTTTACCCCAGTGTTTATTCTCTTTTGCCAAGGAATGGCAAAGTTATATTTCGCATAGAAAGGTAAAACCACAATTTATTATGAACTTGGGCTTCGCCATCGTTGTCGATAAACAGATGCACAGTGGTACTTTTGAAAAGAATATTTATTCAAAGGAAGATGACATTCCTATGTATCAGCACTAGATTATATGATATTATTCAATTACCTCTGTGACAGAAGTTATGAAGAAATGAGGACATTTAACGAATGACCAATTTTGGTCTGGATCCTATAGTGAGTGAAACTCACGAGAGAAGAACAGCCATGTTGAAATTCATATACTTTGTATTTATCGAGTGAGAAAAAGGGATGCCTGTACTATCGCTCGATGAACCAAGAGATCACTGCTACATGTGAGAACCCATGTCTGGGATTCCTATATCTTTATGGAAAAATATATATATTGAACTTTACGTGAAGGGATATTCGCTAGACGAGATTAGGTCTAGGAGCCTTCCTATATATTGGTTATGGTCTGACGTGCCCAGTCAGTAAAGCCAGATGATTTACATGATGGAACTCTGAATGCTTATTTACGAATGCTCCATTATGATATTTGCCAAGCATGAATGCTAACTTAAGATGATATGCCTGTGATCAACATTATGCTGTCTATGTCGACATTTGTTCCTGTAACCATACACGTACTGTCCAAGTGTGCGTCTCATTAAATGTTATAAAAAGACCACCGTAGTTCCAGTACTTCTTGAATTCGAACAGTGTGAGTATGAGTGATGTACTACCAACTTGTCAACTCTATCGAATCATTCTACCATTCGCGTTCTGACATTCATATACACACTCATTGTCTACACTCACATTCTTGTCGGAGCCTCATCACGTTCCAGGACAAGATGACCTGTATGACCAAAACTGTGCTGGGTTTAATGAGTTGACAATCGTTACACTTTACTACACCAGTCCCAACATCTACATTTATCAACTGGTGTGCCAGCTTCCTGGGTCAACCTGCACAGTGACCATATTGAGAAGTAAACTTCTGAGACCAGACGTTCCTTAGGGTCTGTTACGACACACAAATACATCAACAGTACAACTCTACAGTGATGTCAGCGTGACCTGTCCTGTCGAGAGTATGCGGTAACTAGGTCAGCGTTTGTTGACATTTGGTTCGTTGGACATTTGCCATACAACTGACAGTGTTACACAGCAAGCTTGGTTGAAACATAGAACATTACACATCAGGACTGGAGAATATTTGACAGTGTTTGCGAAAGGAAATGTTATTGAACTGAGAAGTCCTACATCGATTGTTATCATTCACATCAACGATGGAACTTCTATTTCTGTGTTGAATTTAAAATAATTAGACCAGAAGTATTTGTTTAATAAAGTACCACAGTACTGTACTATTAGGCAGTGTAACTGAGCCTTCTTTACAACACATTCTTTCTGCAACACTCTATTTACATCATATTGCCATACTATTTATGCATTTATGTATTTATGTTTAAATATTTATATGTGATATTTGTCACACAACAGAGTATCCCACGTAATAGAGGGTCTGATGTGTGCGTTTCTATAGGTGCAATTTTCTTGATTGAAAATTTGCTGCGACAGCTGTTGCTATTAGTGTTAGCTGTGAAGACTGTACTCATTGTTGTTTTTGTAATATTCCTCTGTTCTTTAGTTTGTTTTGATTTGTTTGTAATTTGTTGGTCTACCCTATTCTATCTTTCAGTTCTATTCTCAATTTATATTTATATACTGTGGCGTTATTTGTATTTGTTATCCTCTTGCGGGTTATATTTTATTGTTTTTCCCATTTGATTTATGTCATTTCCGCAAATGTTTTCATGTTCTTCTGTATAACTGTTTTGTTTTGTGCCTGATCGACATACACTATTTAAAATATAGTTGATCATATAAATTGATGTACAAGAATCAACTGATAGTTAATTGCTATTACTAAAGGTACACAGTTGATGATATAAAACACTATTTCTGGTGCACTGCACTTATATTATAAAGTGAACCAGCAACTTATAGCTGTTATTATATAAGGATTTATACAAGACCTTTGTAAGGCTTGTTTCCCACAGTGATTGGGATAGTTAAGTACTATTTTCCACAGGTTAAAAAGTTATCATACAAGGTCTTTGATTAAGACTAAGAAAGTGAATTTATTTACTTTTGCAAATTACTGATCTTATTAGACAACATGTCTACATTAGATTATTTTATCACACAAGGCAGGGCTCTTGATAAGACTGGTCAGCAATTAGAAGAATGGGCAGTTGCTCAATATGACAAAGCATTAGCTGCTGCTGCTGAAGAAAGAAAAGCATTGATTGAAGAAAAGAAATTAGCAGCTGAGGAGAAAAGATTAGAAGCTGAGGAAAAAAAATTACAAAGAGAGGATGAACAAAAGAAATTGCAGATACAGACTGATGAAAAAAGATTCCAGATGGAAATGGAAAAAGAGAAAGAAAAGATGAAGCTGCTGCAGAAGAGAGAAAATTACAAGCTGAAGCTCAAGAGAAAAAAGCAATAAGAGAACATGAACACCAAAAAGAACTTTTAGCATTTGAGTTAGAAAAGTTAAAGTTAACAAACATAAGTGATGGTAATCAAGCATCTGGTGGTAATGGTAAACCCTTTACTTACAAGGTCAAGGTACCAGCGTTCAACCCTTCCAGTGATGACATAACATTCTGGCTAAATAGATTTGAACGCTCGTGTCGAGCCCATAATGTGGACAAATCACAATATGCTAACCAGTTATCAGAAAATCTGAAAGGTGATTCTCTGACTAGTTTAAGTTTGGTTGAAGAGGCTGACAAAGATAACTATGATGTTATTAGGGCAGCCTTATTAAAGAAGTATCAGTTGTCTGAAGAGGGTTATCGGAAGTTGTTTAAGACAATGGTGCCTGAGGCAGGTGTAGAATTCTCAGAATTCATTGCAAGGACACGTCTTACACTTTTTCGTTGGATTGAGCTATCCAAAACAGAAAAGACTTATGAAGCCCTTATGGACTTGATACTCAGAGACAAGATTATGTCAAGTATAAATAAACCTTTCCTCGAATTCTTACATGAGCGTAAACCTAAGTCTCTAAAAGAAATGGAACAGTATTGTACCCAATACGTCACTGCACATCCGGACGTAGCTATTAGCAACAGTAAGGTTAAAGAAGGTATGCCAGTTGCTTCTGCAACACCATACAACCCTAATCACTCTCACAAATTCCAAGGACCTCAAAATAGGTTTAATAAAAAAGGTAACTATTACAGTTATCAGAACCAAGGTAACCAATCATTTCAGGGTTCTTCTTCGAATACCTGGAGAAGAGCTGACAGCCCTCGATTCAGGGGTGGTCATAATTACAGGAACTTCCGCAAAGGAAGTCATTCTAGAAACTATCCAAGTTTTCCTTCATGGAGACAACAGGATCATAATTACCGAGATACTCATTATAATGAATATGATGATAGTAACCAAAGGAGCTATGATTCAAACCCGAGTAGGGGTTATAATAGTGGAAACAATGATAAGTACAGAGGCAATAATAACAGAGGTAGAGCACAATTCAAAAAACATAAAGCTCATTACCAGGCGAACTCTGCACAGCAAGAGTCCCACGAAGCCTATAAACAAAATAAAGATAATGATGACTCTAATAATATGGCATGTGCCGCTTTTGATTTTGGGAGAGCATCTCAGTGCCCCCAATGCAAAACATTATTTGAGCCAACCACAGTGTCTACTTTAAGCTGTGGGCATCCTCTTCCCGCTCTTCCTGCGTCAATCGCGCATGATGGGAGAGGTTCTCTTGTCTTACACAAAGGTTTAGTAAATGACAATCCAGTCTCAGTACTTTTTGATTCTGGATGCACAACTATTGGGGTTAGGCAGTCACTCATAGATCCTTCTCATTCTACAGGCAAAGTAGTCAAATGCGTAACATTTGGCGGCACCATAGAGAAATACTCTACCGCTATAATTAGGATTGCTACTCCTTTCTTCACAGGAGATGTACACGCATGTCTTTTGCCGAATCCGATCGCTGATCTTATCATCGGTCGCATTCACGGAGTCAAAGAATGCACTCCGGAGCAAATTTCCGTTTGGGAAAATCAAAATATGCAATCTGCTAATGCGGTAGTCACTAGAGCTCAAGCTCTCAATATGCCTGAAACTTCATCTGTTGAAGATAATGAAGTGCATAACCAAGATGATCCCTTGGTAATTTCTCGTGACTCGTTTATAAAACAACAAGAAGAAGATCCGACTCTTAAGAAATTCTTCACTCTTGTAACGAAAGGTGATCCGAATAAAGATTCAAATTGTAAATCTTGGATTACAATGAAGAATGGCGTACTTGTACGTATGGTGCAAGACTCCACTAAGTCAAGTCATTCTCAGATTCTTGTACCCAAGAATTTGAGAGTTAAAATCTTACAACATGCACACGACTCTCAGTGTGCTGGTCACATGGGTTTTTCCCGTACAAAGTCAAGAGTTCTTGCGGCTTTCTTTTGGCCTTTTGTGAACAAGGACATACGGATCTATTGTCGATCCTGTAAAGTATGTCAAGAAGTCAAATCCAAAGGTCCTCGTCATGCTGCGCCTATTCAGGCTGCAGATATTCCTATTCGTCCATTCCAGAAAATGGCGATAGACATCATTGGTCCATTCAAGATCAAATCTGCTAGAGGACATCAGTTTATCTTAACGTGTGTAGACATGTGCACACGTTGGCCAGAGGCTATCCCTCTAAAGAGCATTACTACCGCTGACATTGCAGATGCTCTTTGGCTTATATTTTCTCGGCTGGGATTCCCCGGAGAAATATTATCAGATCATGGCACCCAACTGATATCGGATACCATGTCTCAAGTAATGTCTACTCTACAGATAGAGAGATCTTTGAGTAGCATCTATCATCCTATGTCCAATGGGATGGTCGAGCGACTAAAATAGAACACTTAAGAACTTATTAGGGAAGATAACTGAGGATCATCCTCAAGATTGGGATAGGGTTTTACCCGCGGCCCTCTTCGCGTACAGAGAGGTCCCCAATGAACATACAGGGTTTTCGCCCTTTGAACTTGTCTTTGGCGCGCGACCGCGCGGCCCAATGTCTTTGCTGCATGATCTTATAACAGCTGACAATATTGACGATGACACAAAATCTTCTTACGAGTATGTCATCGCGCTGAGACAGAAGATTATCGAAGCATGCAAATTGGCAACGTCCTCTTCTGAATTTGCTAAGCAGAAGGCAAGACAATTTGCTAATAAGAAGAGAACTTTACGACAACTTTGTCCTGGTGACAAAGCATTTGTTTTGCTACCTTGTCGTGAAAATAGACTCCTTATTAGTTGGAAAGGTCCGTACGATATAATATCGAAAATTTCAGATGTTGACTACATCGTCGATATCAACGGGAAGCATAAAACCTTCCACATCAATATGCTTACGGAGTTCCATGAACGTCCTGACTATCTACAGCCTATTTTCCAGGCAACGGACGATTCTCATGTCAAACATGGTCATTACTCATCACTGTCTGTAATACAGGATGAGGAAACAAGTTTTTCGGATGTTAATCTTCCGCTTCCAATGATCCCACTTCATTCTAGTGAATCATGGAAAGACGTTACTGTTTCTCCTGATTTGTCTCTAGGAGAACGGCGACAAGTTTCGGTTATGTTACAAACATTTCAGGATGTCCTCACTGACATCCCTGGACAAACTCATGTCATTGAGCATGACATTGTTCTAACTGAACATACTCCAATTAGGGTTAGACCTTATCCTATCCCTATACATTTCCAAACACAGGTTGAAAAGGAGTTGGATGAAATGATAGATTTACAAATAATCGAACCATCCACTTCTGCATATTCTTCGCCGATGGTTATTGTTCGGAAAAAAGACAATAACATACGTCTTTGCGTTGACTATCGCAAATTGAATCAAGTTACGAAGTTCGATGCTGAACCTATGCCTTTACTAGAAGAGTTACTTACTCGTCTTTCTAAATCGCATTTTTTCACTAAACTTGATTTGTCTAAAGGATATTGGCAAGTTCCATTATCCGAACGCGCCAAACCTCTTACCGCTTTCTCTACTCCCAGAGGCCTTTTCCAATGGAATTTTATGCCTTTCGGCCTTATGAACGCACCAGCTACATTTGTACGCATGATGCGTCGAATCCTATCGTATCGGTCAGATGTCATTGCTTATCTAGACGACATCTGTCTTTTCAGCGATACTTGGGAAGATCACTATTCAGGGTTAGTTGAATTATTATCAACTCTGCGTGAGTATAACCTGACAGCAAAACCATCTAAAGCTTGTATTGGCTTTAGCGAAATTGCTTTCTTAGGCCATCGAGTAGGTCACGGTTTCTTGAAGACAGAAGACCATAATATCACTAAGATACTTAACATCTCTATCCCTAGGACTAAAAAGCAAGTGCGAAGTCTTTTAGGTCTCATACAATTTTATGGACGTTTCATTCCGAATCTGTCCTCTATCATGGCACCTCTCTCTACACTATTAAAGAAAGGGTCGCCTAACATGGTTCACTGGTCTCATGAATGCCAATCCTCACTAGAGAAGATCAAAACTATGTTTTCATCACCACCTATTTTAGTGTTACCTACAACAGATAAGACATTTGTTCTTCGTAGTGACGCTTCATCCACTGGGATTGGAGCGGCACTAATGCAAGAGTACTCTGGAACTCTGCATCCTGTAATGTATATATCCAGAAAACTTAATGCTGCAGAAAGGAATTACTCGGTTTTAGACCGTGAATTATTGGCAATGGTTTGGTCAATTCTCAAACTCCAAAGATTCCTTCTGGGCGCGCATTTCGTAGTGGAAACTGACCAAAAAGCTCTTACGGCTATCCAAAGTAAGAACTTGAAGAGCTCGAGATCAACTCGATACGCAATCGCTCTTCAACCTTTTCATTTTTCGGTACGAGCTATCCGTGGTTCAGAAAATGTGATGGCGGACATTCTGTCCAGATGCCCACATGATGCCACTTAACTGTTAAATATTGGATTTTTTAATATGTATAACTTTACAACAGTTATTTTTTGTTCTTTACTAAGATACACATTTGTAATTTAATAATAGAATGATGGTATCTCTACTTAGCGGTTTATTGATGTTTATTCACCGCTGTTCTTTGATGATTGTTTCTTCATAAATCATAAATTTAAGATTATAGTGTGAATTTTTGGTATGCATTGTATAATTACCAGAATTGTATTATACGTACATCACACCTTCCTGGAAACATTTATTCGTAGAGAAACAATTTCTCTCAGATTTTGAGATATATTCTCACCGGTCATATTAGGAATTATAGTTATTCCTGATATTTGCATCTGCGCAGTATTCTTGCGTTTTGAGCCTATTGTATGGTGCTCCTAGATGTATTTAAAAAAAAAAAAAAATTTTATTTTTTTTTTCCCGGGAGGTGTGGTAAGACTGTAAAGGGCAATTTTTACTATCTTGCAATATAATACATTTATATACTTATTATGTTCGCAAATATTTTGTGAGCAAAGTGTTTCCTTTTTAAGTGCTTAAGGAGAAGTCATTTTTGAGTTACTTCCCTTGAAGGCAGTTCCGTCATCTTCGATCGGACTCCGCGGACGAATTTAGGCCTACTGCGATTTATTCTTTGGCTGGGTAGGAATAGATTATTCTTGCTTCAGTATATCTATGGCCTGAATTTATACGTAGTGTTTGTATGAGTAGGACGAGTCTGTCTTATATATGGATATCTTTACATTTCTAAGTCGAACTATGTTGGTTGTCGCTAGAATAGGTCAAAGGCTATGCAGCGGAAGTATCGCTAGCAAGGGGTGTGATTCATGGCTGTCATCCTGTCTGGATGTAGAATTTTGATGTAGCCGGCCTATCGCCGAAAAAGTGATCTATAAGTAGATGGGGAAAAGTGATAGTCATTTAGACATGTTGTATGTACTTTACCCCAGTGTTTATTCTCTTTTGCCAAGGAATGGCAAAGTTATATTTCGCATAGAAAGGTAAAACCACAATTTATTATGAACTTGGGCTTCGCCATCGTTGTCGATAAACAGATGCACAGTGGTACTTTTGAAAAGAATATTTATTCAAAGGAAGATGACATTCCTATGTATCAGCACTAGATTATATGATATTATTCAATTACCTCTATGACAGAAGTTATGAAGAAATGAGGACATTTAACGAATGACCAATTTTGGTCTGGATCCTATAGTGAGTGAAACTCACGAGAGAAGAACAGCCATGTTGAAATTCATATACTTTGTATTTATCGAGTGAGAAAAAGGGATGCCTGTACTATCGCTCGATGAACCAAGAGATCACTGCTACATGTGAGAACCCATGTCTGGGATTCCTATATCTTTATGGAAAAATATATATATTGAACTTTACGTGAAGGGATATTCGCTAGACGAGATTAGGTCTAGGAGCCTTCCTATATATTGGTTATGGTCTGACGTGCCCAGTCAGTAAAGCCAGATGATTTACATGATGGAACTCTGAATGCTTATTTACGAATGCTCCATTATGATATTTGCCAAGCATGAATGCTAACTTAAGATGATATGCCTGTGATCAACATTATGCTGTCTATGTCGACATTTGTTCCTGTAACCATACACGTACTGTCCAAGTGTGCGTCTCATTAAATGTTATAAAAAGACCACCGTAGTTCCAGTACTTCTTGAATTCGAACAGTGTGAGTATGAGTGATGTACTACCAACTTGTCAACTCTATCGAATCATTCTACCATTCGCGTTCTGACATTCATATACACACTCATTGTCTACACTCACATTCTTGTCGGAGCCTCATCACGTTCCAGGACAAGATGACCTGTATGACCAAAACTGTGCTGGGTTTAATGAGTTGACAATCGTTACACTTTACTACACCAGTCCCAACATCTACATTTATCAACTGGTGGACATTCACGTCATTTAACAAATAAAGCGTGATTCAACAACTAGTAGCCAGTATGAGTTAACAACAACAATACAGAATTTATCACCCATATTTTCTTGACATTCGGCACACTAGGGGTGATGTGGTCAGCATCACGCCGGCCGCCTTTAACCTTCCTATAGTTGCTCTGGTACCCAGTTCAAAATCTTAACACTAGCTACCTAGAATGTGACATGACCTAACGACACACGGAAACTGAAATACTAGCAAGCAGTAAAAGGCCAAGAGAAAGAAATTGTCAAAGTTGATAAAACCAAACCCGGTATAGTTCCTGGGTGGTCTCTGATCAGACAAAGAAAGAAAGAACTATTGCTACCTGAGGCATGTAGTGCAAGGGGGACTAATGTGAAGTTGTGCGTGGGGTTAGCAACTTCGTCTTGTAAAACGCACTGCTACAGACACAACCACTGAAAGAGCATTAGATTTTACTTGGTGCAGGCTTCCTGCAAGGGTTTAACAGCAGTGAAGAAGTCAAAATGAAAATGAATGAATAATTCAAATACTTTGGCAGTAAGTTTACCACTGTCGGAAAATTGGATAGACAGATAAGTTTGTAAAGTTACATGTTTATTCACTCCAGTCCTGAAGCATCCAAAGATCGAAATAGCAACAAAACCTGTTACCGGTAATATCAGACCTGAATACTAACCATGGGTGGGTCTTCAAACATTCACTACATGTGAAATAAGATGCCGAAGAAAGCTGCTAAGAAAACATGAAAAGGCCAACTGAAAAACGACGGAAAGGAGGGGAATGGTTGAACCAAGACCTGTGATGAAATATTCAAGGGAACAAGAACAAGTTCATTTAAACACATTGTGTGGAGGTCCCTGAGAAGCAGCAGCGAATAGCAGTAAATAACTTCATAATGGAAGCGACTAAAGATATGGTTCAGCACGGGAGAATATCCTGGGTGGCAGACATTTGACAGAAACAATATGACACATAAGGTAGCATTACATGACCTGGAACGGAAACTAGTAAACAACATTAGCTGTGGCATTTTCACGAAAGTAGAAATAGTAGAAGTAGTAGAAATATGAGTTGGACAGCGTGTGGGGTTGGAGTCAATTAATACTTAGATCAGTATTAAAATGTGTGGCGAAAGACATGGAAAATTAGTAGTGAATAGAATTTTAAGAAGAAAAACTTCAGGAAAAAAAAATAAAATGCACGTGTGATTAATGTAATGTAAATATGTCACTTGAAAGGCTAAAAAAAACTTCATGCGTGGCTAATTTTGTGTTAATACATTATTTTGAAGGTTCAACTCATAATACTTTTCCATTGTTCATAAAGCATCCCGTAATGTCAGTGAGTAACTAAGCTGGTTACTTTCTTTTCAACTATAGACGATGCCGTGTTAATTCCGCTACAGTTAACTCTCTCTCTCTCTCTTTTCTCTTGCCTATCTTTTTTGTCGTTAAGGGCTGACAACCTGTGTTTAATTGATGTTGTTCCTTAACTATTCTCTAAATCATCACATTGAGCTCCAAGTTCACGATTGGTGTATCAGATCACTGACAGTGGATAATTTTCAAGTACTTACCGCAGCCCTGAATTCCACGGTCATTCAGACGCCGGGAGGCTGTTCTGAGGGCTATTCTCAAGAACATTTCTGACGAACAGGCCAGTTTTTGCACGCAGGATAAACTGCTGCGAGCGTTACTTAGAGAGAAAAGTTGGAAACAAAAACTCTTATTAGGTCCTGTTATAGAGCGCTGAACATAATAACTGCATATATGGAACTCTTATATTATCCAATAGGAAGCATTTATAATTTTCTAATAATCTGCATTAAAATAAAGCAACACAAACTGAGTTGCTGCTCCTATATGATTAGTTGTTGTCTTTTTTTTTTCTTTTTTTTATAGCATGCTAAATGACATTTGTGCGTTATGCCTGCTGAGCTTTCTGTAACATGTTTAGAAGAGATTTAATGACGTCCGTATAACATTGTAGTAACTACCATGTTTCATATTAAGGGTAAGAAAAGCCAAGTATGAAGAAATGAAGAAAGACATAAAGCTTCTAAGAGAATGGAAAATTCCAGCCCAGACGGCATCCCAGCAGACATTAACATCTCTTCAAAGTCATTATACACATCACTTGGAAAAGTCTAGGGGAGAGAAGAAATACCAGTAGATTTGAAGGAAGAATGTCTTGTCAATTTGCCAAAGAAGGGATAACTTCAGAAGATGGTGAATTCAAACAGGAATTGGAATAAACAGAAATCAGATGGGCAGAATTTAACGATCGATAATTGTAATGATGCTTTAGTCGAGAGAGGCCCCGTTTAGTTTCCTTGAATCTCAAAGGAGACAAAGAGTAGGATTATGCCCGGTCAGGCGACTACCACGTGGTTGCGCTTGGGACTGGCAACCATGTAGAACACATTGCGGTTCTTGTGCGTTTATTCACCGGGAAATTAATATTGTGGAAAGTTATTACCCAAACCGAGCACCGTACTCTTTCTTGACTGAAAAAGTGTCATTTCACATTGTGAGCTCTCCCCCCTCCCCCGTTGTTTAGAACTTTTTTTTAAACACGCCTGCCGTTCGCTTGCCGTTAATTTAAACCGTAAGGGTAGTCACGTAGCACATTCTGCCGTAGGGGAGTGAAGTGTTATAGACTTCAATGTACTGGGTCCCAGCTTTATGAGGTAGGGTGGCCTGTTCCCTTCATCGCTGCCGTTGCCTTCTCTAACTCAAGATCAGAGTCAGGTACCCTTTTACAGCTAGTTAGACTGATGCGTGACACTACCAAGCTTTGAATCTGAAACCCGGTAACTTATTGCGGTAGTGGAGTGTTAGAGACTTCACCATACTAGGTCCAGCATCGAGAGGTGGGGAGACCAGTTTCCTTCCTCGCTGTCTTTTCCTTCCCTAACTCAAAGTTAAGTACCCATTTATAGCTAGGTAGGCCCCACTTCTCGATGCTGGACCTAGTATGGTGAAGTCTCTAACACTCCACTACCGCAGTAAGTTACCGGGTTTCGGGTTCAAAGCTTGGTAGTGTCACGCATCAGTCTAACCAGCTGTAAAAGGGTACCTGACTCTGATAGGGACTTGAAAGCTTAAGATGATGATGATGATGATGACTAGCAATTCCCTAGACTTAAAGTTCTTTTATATTTGGACATGCGCCCTAATATAACCGACTAGGTTGAACGGGACGCGCCTCACCAAAACGAGACAAAACTTTTAAAAAAAAACATTCTAGTAAGTTGTATTTTTTCAGGTTTACAAAAAATAAGTACAAAAAAGGGGACGGGGTGGGTAAGAGATTTGTGACGTCGCGTAAGGGGGGTGGCAAAAATGTGACAACTCCACGGCCTAGACACTGCGATTGAATTTGCCGAACTGGAAAAAAGAACGGTGCTAGGTTTGGGTTATAAATTTCAACAATATTAATTTCCCGGTGAATTAACGCACAAGTACCCACATTTCCACTATAAACCACCGTAACAAGATCACGTGACTGCTTGGTGTAGACTTCCTGTAAGGAGGGCCAGCTACATTGGTGACCCCATGCTCTATAATGAGCACAAGGAGAAAATGATGCTTATTCAAGAGACAGTTTTGGGAAGTTTGAGAGGCGATGGGATCTATCCGTAGGTTTAAAGTGATGTCTGTTTTGAGACCATTCATAGCTGTCCACAACACATTCAGGCTGCTAGTACTAGTAGTCGCATCGAGCACGCCAGGAACTCAAGTTAGTGTAGAGCGCCTAGTTTCGGCATTAACATTAATTTTTAGAAATCTGTGGCAGGCTATGAAAGACGCTTTGATTGGCCAGAATAACATTTTACAGAATAAAAATCATGAATATAAGAATGAATGAATGATGAAACTTAAAGTGACATTTAAATTGTTTGACAATTCTGGAATATTCAACGTTTTTTTCAGAGTTGCAATAAACATTTTGTTTTTAAAACTTAACATTAAAAAAAAATGTGAGTCGGAGCCCGGGGCGGCTCTTGAGCAGTCACTATCGCTGCCGTACGGGAGCTGGAGTGGTGCAATTGAAAAATACATACCTGCGTGGAACAAGTATCATGTGGCAGCGCCAGTTACAGAGATTACTTGATTGGGATTACAGTTGGACAGGCAATAGAGTTATTTTATTATAGAATGTTCTTAGGTTTAGCAAGTAAGGAATACTGGCTTTAAATCCGCCAGAGTTGGTGGTTCCTTGGCGTATAGGCCTATCAATTTCTAACCCAGGTAGGTTCGTTCCTCTTGAGATGTTATTATTTTGAGAGAGATAGTGGTAATGATGCGTAATACAATACAATATTCAGCACATCCACATCTAACTGGTCCAATGGTAAATGATCCTCAGTAAATATTTTGGTAATGCCTCAAGGTTTATTGAACAGTTGAACTTTTCCACACCAACAGCAAAATTGTACAATCAGAGGTTAATTTACAATGGTCTCAATGGAGAATCTGTTGCATGCATAATAAATTGTCCTTCTTTTAACTTCCATCCAACATGGATTAAAACCTTCATCAGCATGTGCTTTTTCTTCAATTTCCTTAGATGAAGTTTCTTTGTTAAATGGCGCCTTTGGTTGAGGACCCTCTACTGGTTTTATTTCTACTATTACTGGCTTCATTTGCTTCTTATCCTAATCATAGTATTCACTGATATCGAGCTGAAATAGAAATAATGTTCGAGCGAATCGTACTTACTTGTATAACCACAAGTTTAAAATCTGTTTCACAGATTTTCACATAAAGCGAAGATATTTATTCTTGCGACTGCGAAATTTACTGGTGAAGAATAATGAAGGACGCGGCTGCGTTCTGTTGTGGATCACAACGTTGGAGCCGGGACTTTTGTGACCTAAAACCGGAGGAGCGCCAGGCTGCTACACCACGCTTAGTTTTAGAACACGTCCGGATGCAATGGCTCTATCTGTACTACTGACTACCAAAGTAATATTTCTTGGCGTCTTTGGGTAATGCGCGATCTTGCTACCCTTTTATTGGATAAGCGAATATTTTGTTAATTTATTTATTGGTTATTCTATCAAGCATCCGTACACGGAGTAAGGCTATTCCTATTTGCGTCACTCTTCGCTAGGCAACTCCCGCCAAAAGATAGCGGTGGGCCGCCCAGTTTGACGTAGTTTCAGTTTCGTTTTTATGTCATCCCATACTCAATGTAACTCGTGTTTTGGTTAACTACGAAATGTCGAAACTGCTCTGTTTATTCTCTATAGTGGTTAATAGCTAATTCCTATATTATATAATGACTGGTTACTAGCACGAATAAATTATATGGTAATAGGTCATCCGGCCACAATCTACAACTACTGCTAAGTAAAACTTGATGATAGTTTAATTAATAATTATTTTTGAGAAACTCTCAACATCTTACACACAAATGTTTGCTACTGCCTGTTGATCCTGTTGCAGAGATATCATAAATGCTGCCTGGCAATTGCTTGAAGCTGTTCGACATTCTGCAGGATAAAAAGTTTCATTTAATAGGGGGAGCGGGGACATGATGTTAGTATCATATAATACTGGGAAACGAGAAGATTTTTAAAAAAAGGAAGGAGGGAAAAAAGAAAATCCTGTGGTTAACAGGGGAGGGAAGGACAAGTAAAGTACTGTATTTTTTTTCCTTGCAGCATGTTGGTGGAGTCGTAGTCGTGGAGTCAGTCGTTTTTTAGTGAAGTTGGAGTCCGTGTCGGTAAGAAATGTCCCGACTCCGACTCCGAATTTAACGCTTGATCTATGCAAGAGAGGGGGTGGGGTGGTTTAAACATTTTAAATAACATTTAAAAGTAGTTATGATTCGAAGCCGAGTGGTCTGCCCTGTCTTGTTCTCTATTTTTGTCTACGCCCACTTTTCTGTCTTATAGCTCCTAATAGCGCTATTTCTAGCATTGGTCATGCCAGTCTTACGTTGGGCATGCTAAATTCCACCCCTTTACACGTGGACATCGGCATCTAGCTTTAGGCCCGTTTATTATGCCTTTCTTGTAGATGGCGGCTAGATACCTATTCTTTGATTTACAGAGAACTCGTGGACCCGGGGGAAAAACTCTAAATTTTCATCTTTCCGCCTGCGTCTAGAATCTCGAACTCAGGTCGCTCGTAATACTGCCTAGTGTTGCTTCAGATTACGTCTTCTTCCTGTATCTAAAGTCGCCAGGGAAACATTTCCCTAGACCCTTATGTCTTGTTACGTTAGAGCCTTGCACGTGCAGAAGCCACGCTCAGCCACCTGTAGACTTTATCTTACTATTTAAGCGAAGTGTCTTTATCACTCAGTATCATTGTCACAAGAAAAGTCTGCCACTGAACAAAGTGATATTCTGCGCCAACGCTAAATAGCAGTTGTAGTGCAGGAATTATTATTTATTCATTAAATACGCATTTACTTATTTAATACAGTGTAAAAAAAGGTAAAGGAACCCGTTACACGCCCATTGAGGCATATTGGGAATATGGTGTTAGGCCCATATTATCTTCACCGTCGGCACACTAGGGGTGATGTGGTCGGCATCACGCCGGCCGCCTTAACCTTCCCAGAGTTGCTCTGGTACCCAATTGGGGCTGGGTCGACCCAGGAGCCGTTTGTGGCCTAAAAAAATCCCACCTCATCTGGGGATCGAACCATAGACCACTGCGCTACGAAGCCAGTGCACTAACCACTATGCTACCGCGGCTCCTTAATACAGTGTGGTGTTAGCTTAATCTAATAGAATAGAGATCCCGTGTCACTTTAAATCATCTTAAATATATATACATTCTTGGTCCTTAAGGTAATTTTTTATTTCGTGACCTGGATGCTCTGAATTTTATTAAGTGAGCCACTATCCATGATCACTAAGTGTTAGATAGGAGTGATATTTCTTTAGACAGAAAGTGGGAGCCGATTATAATATTATTACCCAATTTTCCGCTTGGTTGTGTAATTACAGTAAAGAGTTATTGCTATTTGATATATATTGAGTGTAAGCCCAACGCTAAATTTTTGATAACTCATTCAGTGTTGTCCCTACTTGGATGATTATCACTCGGGCCGCCTATAATTATCAGGGAAGGTGTGAATACTTAACAGTGGTCTCGCTTTACCATAGTGTGGGGGACTATGTAGATGTGTGTGTATGTGAATATCTTTAGCCTCAGGTCGCCTTGCAACGCAACGCGTTAACAACGCGTGGCTTGTAAACAGAAACCGAGGGCGAGGCCTACAGGGGTAGGGATTCCCGAGGCATAACAAAGAGGGTGAGAGATGGGGTTTGTTTTGATTTATTTTGTGAGAGAGAGAAACGGCGAGTGGAAGTGGAAGTTTGTTTATACTTTGCATGGGTAAGAGGATAACCGAGGAAGTGTAGGCTACGGGTAGTAATGAGATATTGAATTGCTGTATATTTTCAGAGCCTTGGTCAGAACATTTGTTCTGTGCTTCCTGATGTGATTGCTGCTTTCAGTTGGCTTACAACTTCCATATAACAAATATTAGACGGCAGTCTACGACTCTACGTCATACTACCAGGTTTCATCTACAGGGTGTTTATAAAGTCGCTGTGCAGTGAAATTTACGCCCGGGCGAGACTACGTCACCAGAAATGTGGTTTTCAATTGGGGCTTGTTGTGTAATGCTGCACACGGGATTGTGGAACACAGCATTGGAACACAGAATATCATGACGTAAATTTGCATCATTCGTGACGTATTTTCTAAAATATTTTTCAAATTCACTGCACAGCGACTTTATAAACACCCTGTATAAGGCCGCTGCGTGTATTACTTAACCACAGCCTATTGCTGAAAGTGTCTATCGCTCCAGCACATACGGGCTGTCGCCTTTGCCATCCAGCCATTTTCGGCAACACTGTCCGACCCATTAACAGCCAGTTAACTCGGAGAATACGGTCATGCCGACAGAAAGTATTCGTCGATAGCCAGTACTTGCAAAGCACACATTACTCTTGCTGTGAGGAGTATACCACTCTACATCGATTTCTGTTACTTACACGTAAGCAGTAGTCGTGAGTCCTAGATTATTTACCTACAGCTCATATTGCCGCCAGTTGCAGTTAACCATCATCTCAGCACATACAGGCTGTCTCCTTTGCCATCCAGTCATTTTGGCAACACTGTACGACCCATGTGTGACGGTACTGCCTCCCCTGCTTTGCAGTAGTGGTCCAACAGTGGCCAAAACTCAAGAGTATCTATTATAGGCTTCAATTGAGTCTATCTTAACACACGATTACTCTTGGCAGAAATGTAAATAGAAGAGTAGTAAAGCTTCTATCACATGGGAGTCTTCATAAGATATTCAGATAAGCGAAGACAATGCTGGCTGTTTCTGAGCACGTTAATTCTGTAATCTGCCGACGCCTTTTATGAAGAATTTAAGCAATGGTTATTCTAGCTCGTTAAGACCCCACCCCTGATTTAATCAGTGGAATTATTATTATTGATAGAACTGTTTAGAGTGTGTGTTTAGTAACCTTGACTGAGACAAACATGTAGTACATTTAAAAGGATTGAATCGAAGTTAAATTTGTAACATTGCAAATAACAAAATTTCATAATCACTTTAAGTTTAACAGTTTAAAAGAAATAATTTGAATAGTTATGAAAAGGGTTTCATCACTTGAATGTCGACCGGGAATTGGACTGGATTAACTCGAGACCTGGCGAGGACATTTGAAGGAGTGTCATCGACCAGGGACTGGCGGCTCCTGAGCCGACCCAGCTGCAATGGGTACCTCCGAAATCGGAGAGTATTTGCCTGAATGGCGAGGGACACCTGTCTCTGTACAAGTAAAAAGGGATACTCACGTAAAATCAATGTCAGGTTAGACATAGTAATAACCTGAGATTTCGCCTCGAGTGTTAGCGGGCGTACGAAAAAAAAAAAAAAAAAAATCACTTGAATGGGATTTAACTGAATAAATGAGGTCACATTTGGCAGCGGATATTTTCACTTAGCTGCCAATGGTAGTTTCTTCTCCCGCTGGGTTAGTTCCTTTCACTCTGCTCGCGCTCGTCTGTGGTGAAAGTTCAGGCGCCGCACATTCCCAGAACGTCAAGGAGTAACGGCCAAGTTGGTTCTGCGTCTGTCTATAAGACTCTCTTATGATGGCGTCTCGTACAACGTCAGTCCACTTTACTTGGTTCCAGAGATAGTACTTTCTGCTGGTACCACCAATAAGCCAATCTTGGCTACAGACGTTTTTGCTCAGAGGAATAAAAGAGACGAATCGTTCTCTTACACGCGTCTAGGATGTCTTTAATTTTGATCATAGATTCTTCCTCTGACTCCGTGTTTCTTCAGTTTCCTATTCCCGGTGTTCCTTATTAAAATTTAGAGATTTCCTGTGCTTTTTTAAAGTCTTATCTGGTTCTCCAATAAAAGATCCGGTTAACAAAAAGGAATTATGAAGCTAGTCTTCACTCTGGCGAGGTCTGATGTTGTCTTGGCAAGCGGGAAATTCACAGTGAAATAGAACTGCGAAATCATCTTCTTCTTTGATCCATAACCGCCAACCGTCAAAGCAGTCAGCGGCCATCACGCCTGGTGGCGTCCTGTAGGGCAGCAACAAATTGATTCCACCTTGCTCGGTCGGCGGCCATCCTTCTTACAGTGCCCCAACTCTGGTTCATTCTTTGCATTTCGGCTTCCACAGTTCTCCGCCAAGTTGTTTTTGGTCGGCCTCTCTTTCACTTTCCCTCGGGGGTCCATAGCATAGCTGTTCTTTTGATGGTATCAGGGTCCCTTATGAGGCCGTGGCCAACAAACTCTAGCGTCTGCCAGCTATAATGGTGTGCATGTGCTCCTGGTTACTTCGAATAAGTAGTTCTTGGTTGCTGATGGTGTTTGGCCAAAAGATTCGGAGAATTTTCCTTAGGCAGATTGTGTGGAAGGAGGACAGTTTCGACATTTCCTTCTCTATTACTCTCCAACATTCCGCCCCATAGAGAAGCACAGAAAGTACACAGCTCTCATAGTCTTAATTTGGTGTTTGTGCTGTACTGGGAAGACTTTCAAATGTTGTTGAGAATAGAAAAGGCTGTTCTCGCTTTATTCATTCTGTTGTTAATGTCCTTGCTTGTTCCGCCGTCAGGTGTTACTATGCATCCTAGGTAAGTAAATGTGTCTGTCTGTTCTAACTTCTGGTTCCTTACTGTTATTGGCTCGGGATTGCCCACATTTTAACTGCGAAATGGTCAGCCTATATTCCTATTTTCCCAAACGTTGTTGTTATTAATCTAATCAGAAAGATCCAATCATTTCAAATCATGCAGATAGGGTGTGATATTTCAAAATAGTCCCACGTGAAATAAGGTGCGTGCCTGCAAAGGTCACGTATTACCATATATGGACATCTGATGCATTACATACACTCTCACAAACACATTTGTAGACTCATATTGCCTAAAATGTAATAAATCCATGATTACTTTTAACCAAGTGACCGGAAACGTTTATATCTCACTTATCTGCCCACATGTGTCACACAGACAGTAATCTCGTTATCTGTAGTATGAGTACGCAAATCTCATCACGACAGCAGAGGGACAGGAAACAAGATGGGCAGAGCACTTCAGAGAAACTCTGAACAAGGAACCACCAGAGACACAATTGAATGTTCCTGAGGCTGAAAACGATCTAGATGTAAATACAGACATTCCACGAAAAGAAGAAATCATCACAGCAATCAAAGGGTTAAAGAATGGAAAAGCTCCTGGCCATGATAACTTGAATGCAGAGCTTTTTAAGACAGACCCTGAGCTAGCAGCAGAACTATTAGAACCACTATTTGCACAAGTCTAGAAAACGGGGACAACACCATCAGAGTGGAACAAAGGAATAATTGTCAAATTGCCCAAGAAGGGAGATCTTGCAGACTGCAATAATTGGAGAGGAATCACTCTTCTCTCAGTCCCCAGCAAAATACTTCTTTGATCCTTAGCGTCCGACCGTCAAAGCAGTCAGTGGCCATCACGCCTAGTGGCGTCTTGTAGGGCAACAACAAATTGATTCCACTTTGCTCGGTCGGCGGCCATCCTTCGTACAGTGCCCCAACTCTGGTTCATTCTTTGCATCTCAGCCTCCACAGTCCTCCGCCAGGTTGTTTTTGGTCGGCCTCTCTTTCGTTTCCCTTCAGGGGTCCAAAGCATAGCTGTTCTTGTGATGGCATCGGGGTCTCTTCTGAGGATATGGCCAACCCAGCTCCAGCGTCTGCCAGCTATGATGGTGTGCATGTCCTCTTGCTTGCTCCAAGTAAGCAGATCTTGGTTGGTGATGGTATTCGGCCAAAAGATTCGGTGAATTTTTCTTAGGCATGTTGTGTGAAAAGAGGACAATTTCGACATTTCCTTCTCTGTAACTCTCCAGCATTCTGCACCATAGAGAAGCACAGAAAGCACACAGCTCTGATATAATCTTAATTTTGTGCTTGTGCTGTATTGAGAGGACTTCCAGATGTTGTTTAGGCCAAAAAAGGCTGTTCTTGTCTTATTCATTCTGATGTTGATTTTCTTTGCCTGCCCCGCCGTCTGGTGTTACTATGCATCCTAGGTATGTGAAGGTGTCTGTCTGTACCAGTTGCTGATTCCTCACTGATATGGGCTCAGGGTTGCTCACATAGAGCGTCACAGCAAAATACTAGGCAGGATAATTATACAGAGAATTTCAAGAGCGGTGGACCACAGGCTGGGGAAGGAGCGAGCGGGATTTGGAGGGAGCGGAAGACGTATGGATCATGTGTTCGCTCTCGGGAACATTGTGGAGCGGTGCTCGGAGTGGCAGGGACGGCTGTGCATTGGTTTCGTTGGTTTTGAAAGGGCTTTTGACGGCGTACATAGGGACAGTTTGTGGAGGATACTGAGGGCTTGTGGAGTTCCGGGCTGCATGGTGTCAATCGTGAAGGGCCTCTGTGCCGGCTTTGCGTGTGGTGTTGGGCGGGGCGGCCTGGCCTTTGGGGTGGGGGCGGGGTGCGACGGGGATACCCCTTGTCAACCACTCTGTTGTTGGCAGTCATGGACTGGGTGGTGCGACGGACGGCGGAGGGCGGTCCGGGAGGGATGGGATGGACTACATTTTCTACGTTGGAAGATCTGGAGTGTGCGGATGGCGTTGCGCTGCAGGCACACTCACATTAACACATCTAGGAAAAGACGGATGGACTTGGTGAGTTTAGCTAGCAGGTGGGCTTGAACATCAATTTAAGGAGGTCAGGGGTCATGGCGCTCGGTGTGAGCGGCCCTGGGCCCATGTCAGTGGGGAGTCGGCAACTGGTGCAGACAGACACCTTGACATGCCTGGGATGCATGGTGGCTCTGGACGGCGGGGCTGGCAGAGAAATCAGCGTCAGGGTGAATGGGGCAAGAACAGCCTTTTTTGGCCTAAACAACATCTGGAAGTCCTCTCAATACAGCACAAGCACAGAATTAGGATTGTATCAGAGCTGTGTGCTTTCTGTGCTTCTCTGTGGTGCGGAGTGCTGGAGAGTTACAGAGAGGGAGGTGTCGAAATTGTCCTCTTTTCACACAACATGCCTAAGAAAATTCCCCGAATCTTTTGGCCGAATACCATCACCAACCAAGATCTGCTTACTCGGAGCGGGCGGGAGGACATGCACACCATCGTAGCTGGCGGACGCTGGGGCTGACTTGGCCGTGTCCTCGGGAGAGACCCCGATGCCATCGCGGGGACAGCTATGCTTTGGGCCCCTGGGGGAAGGCGAAAGAGAGGCCGACCAAAGACAGCCTGGCGGAGGACTGTGGAGGCTGAGATGCAAAGAATGAACCAGAGTTGGGGCACTGTTCGAGGGATGGCCACCGACCGAGCAAAGTGGAATTAATTTGTTGCTGCCCTACAAGACGCCACTAGGCGTGATGGTCACTGACTGCTTTGACGGTCGGCGGCTAAGGATCAAAGAAGAAGTTCCGCCGTCAGGTTTTACTATGCATCCTAGGTAAGTAAATGTGTCTGTCTGTTCTAACTTCTGGTTCCTTACTGTTATTGGCTCAGGATTGCCCACATTTTAACTGCGAAATGGTCAGCCTATATTCCTATTTTCCCAAGCGTTGTTGTTATTAAGCTAATCAGAAAGATACAATCATTTCAAATCATGCAGATAGGGTGTGATATTTCAAAATAGTCCCACGTGAAATAAGGTGCGTGCCTGCAATGGTCATGTATTACCATATATGGACATCTGATACCTTGCATACACTCTCAAAAACACATTTGTAGACTCATATTGCCTAAAATGTAATAAATCCATGATTACTTTTAACCAAGTGACCGGAAACGATTATATCCCACTTGTCTGCCCACATGTGTCACACAGACAGTAATCTCGTTATCTGTAGTATGAGTACGCAAACTCCGTGTCTTATCGGTGATTAAACCGAAGCGCTGGCCGATGTACATGTTAATCTACCACGCCTATAACCAACAAATCTGGGTAGCGCCAAGCAAATGTGATGTATCCTATCAGACGCTCCTTGCAAATGTGATATTTATCACCTACTGGATGCTTTGATAAAATAAAATATCTGCTACTTAGCAGAAAAATAAAGAAAGAAAGAAAGAAAAGTGCGATAATTGACAGCACATATTAAAATCAGTACCACAAATGTACCGATACTGCCAGAGAGAACCAAAGATCGCGAAGGGTCGTCCATTTCGTCACACCATGGATAGCCGGTTACCTCGGAGTATACTGACAGAACGACCGAGAGGAGTAGTCAGTTGCCAGTACTCGTCACCTGTCTTATAGTTTAAGTCCTCATTATCCAGCGTAAGAGGCGCCCCAGCGTGACTACTAGAAACTCGCTCGCCAGCAACCGTCCTCGTCGTTTGGACATACGAGGGGCGTTCAGAAAGTAATGCACCACATCGTTTTTCTCAGCTAATAATGAAGATAGAAGCATGAAATTTTGAACACTTCAAATATGGCATGTGCCAATTGTGTGCATTAAATTGCACCGCAACTGGCCAAATAATACGGCTGCCCTAAACCGTTGAAATGGAGCGTGTTAGCAACTTGCGTTATAAACAGCGAATTGTGATAGAATTTCTCGTTGCAGAGAAGGAAACTGTTGTGAATATTCACAAGCGTCTATGTGATGTGTATGGAAGTTTTGCAGTCGACAGGAGTACAGTCAGTCGCTGGGTTCAGAGAATCAAAGAATCAGGAAGTGGAGATACGGAGCTGCTTGATCGGCCGCGCTGTGGACGTCCTGCCACAGCCACCAACGCAGAAATGTTGAAATGCGCTGAGGGCATTATTCTAACTGATAGGCGAATCACTGCTCAACAATTTTGCCTTACAGCTATCAGTCAGCATTGGTAGTGCAAATGCAGTTATAAAAACTCTCGGATTTTCTAAGGTTTGAGCAAGATGGGTTCCTTGAAGTCTCACAAATGACCACCGATAGCAAAGGAAAGCAATTTCTTCTGAATTGTGGGAGCGTTTCGATGCTGATGGAGAGAACTTTTTGGCTAAGATCGTTACAGGCGACGAAACCTGGGCACATCATTTTGAACATGAGACAAAAGACAGTCAATGGAGTGGCATCATCCACAATCACCAAGAAGAAAGAAATTCAAGACAATTCCTTCAGCTGGAAAGGTCATGATCACAGTCTTTTGGGACATTGAAGGTGTGATTCTTGTGGACGTTATGCCAAGAGGAGAGACAATCAATTCGCAAGCTTACATTAAGTCATTGAAAAAACTCAATCAACGTTTTCGCATAGTTCGGCAGCACAAGAATCCAGCAGACCTGCTTCTCCTTCACGACAATGCGCGCCCTCACACAAGTCTGGCAACACGGGAAGTAATCACCAAATTGGGTTGGACTGTACCACTCCATCCACCCTATAGTCCCGATTTGGCACCCTCTGATTTTCATCTATATCCACGCTGCATCCCACTTCTGACACCAGTATGTTAAGGACTCGGGACCCCAGTATGTTATGGGTGCTTCGATGACTCCTAGTCTGTTGAGGATGACCAAGTTGTTATATGCGTATTCTGTTTCTAGAGTCGAAGTCCTTCGGGTTCTTATATCACTTTTATAGGATTCCGTAATACTGTTCGTTGGTATCGATATTGTCTGCTTTAACCCGTGTGATGCATTATCTTCTGACCATGTTTCATATTAAATATTCGACCATTGACTGACCTGTATTAGTCTCTTGTCTTATTGATTATATTAGCAGTGTGAGATGCAGCGTGTTAAGACATGAATTATCACTGGTCATGATTAGTTGAATATAAACAGCATTTAACTCAACTCCGAATACGTCAGTTGATAAGACCGTGATTTTGACGACTCAAAATATTTAATTAATAATTTCATTCCATGAGCAGACATCAACTACATGGGAACAAAAGTCACATCACATTTATGTACGTTATGCAAGAGTTCTCGTTACTTCATTAACACATGTTCATCAATCTCTATCTAGAGTTATGGTTGGAGGTCAGTTCCTTTTAACGGCCAATGTCCTTTGGCATAAATTCAGAGGCTAACTAGGCTTACTCCCGTCGCTAGTTTCACAATAGCCTTTTGCACTACACTTAATTATCCTGCTAGTTTTTACAATACACTTCTTACGCTAGGCTTACGTCTACTGCTAGTCGTCTAATGTCCGTTACACTAGGCTTACGCTTGCCGCTAGCTATATAATATCTATCTATACTAGTCTTACACTATTGCTAGTACCATAATGTTCCTTTGGCATACCATGCCTGGCTAATCTGCCATAATTATGCAAACTGCGTTAGTAACAATACGACTTACGTTTTATTCACGAAATACACTGCTCAATTGGCTTCCCAGCCATACATCCATTAATAAGTGGTTATACCACACAATATAATAGTGGCTAGGCCACACTTTCCAAGTGGCAATGGCCACACTTCTGAAACACGCTGCCGTTCGGGTCAAAACCCACACGTCGAATGACGTTACAAAGACATACGCGTCATGCATAGTGATATGCATACTATGTCGTTACTATATTCAATTGCGATGTCCCATGGTGCAGCAATTCGAGTCGGCCAAACTCAAATGCCTGCACACATGCAACAATCATCGACATCGGTCGATGAGATATATCTCTATTTGTTTGAGGTGTTCCATGATACAGTCATTCGGATCGTGCACAAATCCAAATGCCTGTAGACATGAAACAATCTTCGACATCAGTCGCGGAGATATATTCATTTGAGGAATGCGCCATGCTGCAGACATGAAGCAATCCTCAACACACTTAAAGATGCACTCCGTGGGACAAGGTTTGAAGATGATGAAGGAGTGATTCATGCAGCGAAGAAATGACTACATGATCAAGACAAAATCTGGTACGGGCTAGGAATACATGCACTAGTTTCGCGCTGGCATAAAGCCGTACAAGTTGATTGGGATTATGTTGAATAATACCAATGTTTACATGACATATCCATGTATATTGTCTATAAATTTCATGCTTTTTGAATAAACAGCTCCTGAGAAAAACGATGTGGTGCATTACTTTCTGAACGCCCCTCGTATTTATCAGTGGGTGCAAGTGTTTCTGCACTCGTTGTAATCTCCTTCACCTGCTAGTGTGGCCTCCAGCCACAGGAAATTGTGAATGCATAGGATTTATTACGACGCTGTTACAGAGAGAGATTATCTCCATTGCCTTCGAATATCAACTTAGGTAGAATAATGTAGTTTGTTTTTCCTAGCTGAGAAAGTAACTTACCTACCAGGATTATTTACATTACAGGAATGGCCGTTTCCTTGCGAAAGTGGGGGCCTAACCCCTTTAGTTAGATTATCTTGGTAGTGAGAAAGTGTAAGGGTGTTGGTAGTTTGGAATGAGACTTTTTGCCTGAGAGACTGAGTGAAGTATTTTTCTGTGATTGTGACATATAATCACTAGCCCATCAGAGCTGGTGGAGTTATTATTTTTGTTGTTATCGTAGTTTCTTTAAAAATATATTTATATGTTCTAAGCGGTCAGAATTCATTCTATTCTAACTGTCACTTGATGTTTGCTGTTGCAGTCCTTGCTGTAATAGATTTTCCAATTTTACATGAGAAGACGGAGAAAGGTATGACATATTAAAACATAGTCTCGAGTATGGCTGGGAAGTAGACCTTAGATATTTGATTATATCTCTCTTCTCTCCAGAAGTCATATCTCTCTCCATATTTCATTAGTGACTTTACTTTTCTCTACTTTCACATTACTCATTCATATTCTGTCTAACTCAGACATCCTTTATTTTCATACTCGCGACAGTTGTAGAACTCCTAAAACCACTTTCTTGTTAAAGTACAACCATTTTTACATAATGTAGGAACATTTCAGTTGCTTCTGATCATAAATAAAGTTTTTATCACAATAGGAAATGTGTTGGCACATTTAGAACAAGCACACAAGAAATGAAAATAAACTATATACACTGTCAATTTTTCCCTCATTGTTAAAATGAAATTATTTAGCCTCATAATGTTTGGCAAAGCAGTCATTTGTGTGCAGGTGTGGATGATTTGTTATTTTGTATTACTGTATGAATGAATGAATAGTTTAAAATGTAGTCTACGAAAGCCACGTATTTATTTATTCACACACATACCATACTTATACACATGGAAGTGCATAAATTTATGCCATATCAGTAATTAAAAAAAAAAAAAACTGTAGTCGTAGTCGGAGTCGGACTGCTAAAATTCCTGGAGTCGAAGTCGGAGTCGTAAGATTTTTTAGCCGACTCTGAATACAGTCGGCAGGAAGTAGAGAAACGTCGAATTTTAAAATTGAAAACACGAATAATTTTATTTAGGAGATTATTGAAAAACGTTAAATACAAATATTTAAGAACAATGGCTTCGTTCTTGCAATTTTTTTCCCATAAGTCAAAGAAGTGAATAAACGAAATAAATAAATAAACATTACAGAAAATGAAGTCTTACCGTCAGCTTTTAGTGCTGCAGTACAGGAAAATGCTGCAATATATGTTCACAATTTTAGTTACATATTTCATATGATACATTTGTACATAGTTAATATGGTTGTTTAAACTTTCATAGCCACTAGTTACATTGTCGTTGTTATCCTTTATATCTATTGAAACGTAACAGAAATATTGACCGACCAACTGAGACTAAAGTTCTAGTAGTTATGTATTATCAAACTTTACGGAACAATCTAAATAGGGTGTTATTATTTGCTATTATAAGTTTTGGACATGTATGTGGTTTTAAGTTCGTAGATGAATTCTGCCAGCCAAAAATACATAAATATTTCCTTTGAATATACCTGTCAGTATAATTATGAAGGTCACAAAGCAGGAATCCATAATTTTTCTTAATGTTTAGCTGTCTCAGTTGCAACTCTGAGGCATAAAGCTAAATAAGTTGGTTATTTCAACTTGCTAGTCGCAGATCTACAAATATCTTCCCAAACTTGCTGCTCATCAAGGATTTAAAAGAGCAAACTTGAAGAGGTGGTTTTGTTTAAACTTCTATCCTACGTCAAACACGACGCACTGAACTGAAAATGTAGACCTGTAATGAGTCATTCTGTGACCGGATCGTTGGACACAACGTGAAGTAAGCGAAAGGTTGAGACTACCATATTGTTTACTCTCATCTCGGTGAAGGTCTTGCTATTTAAGGACATATGTTTCAATAAAAATGTGCATGAGGTTGGCAACATCATCATGTCAAACAAATAGCTGCAGAAACCAACAAACCTATATACCTCAATATAGAAGAGAAATGATTAAGTAAGTAAGATATCTCTCCGCAATGCTTAGAGAGTAAATGTAGAGGGTATTTTACTTTTTATTATTAATATTATTGCACTTGCAACTGTAAAAATTATTACTTATACTGTATCGAGAAATCGTCCAACCCAATCCTAACACACGGAAGTAAGTCATGGGCCAACTAATAAACAAGCAGGGCAAGTCTTAGAGGCAGCAGAGATGCAGTTTTACAGAAGAATGTAAATAAATAAATAAAGATTTACATAGGGAAATCGTGGTAATGGCCCCTGTCCACGAAGCACTTTTTTGTGGTGCCTAGTCGGAAGAGAGGATAGTGTCGATTCGCTTCCGTAGCTAGGCGGTGTTGTCGTTCGGAAAGTCCTAGGTTCGAGGCCTCTCACTTCTGTTGTTTTTTTTTCTGTTGTCTAGTTTTCTACTTCTGTATTTCTCACGAGTGCCTGAAACATAGCTTTATGTGTAATATTTATTATTTATTGAGGGGTGGAGGTTGGAGTGGCCCAGAGGTATGGCGTCCGCCTCTAATTCCTCATGTACTAGGTTCGCTCCAAGCACATGGGGATATTATTGATGGAATTTGTTTAGAACTAGTGGTTCCTAATGATGTCAACCCCCCTCCCCCGATCTCCTGGGTAGTGAGATCGGGTGCCTAGCCTATCTCGGGCGAAATAAATAGGAGATCACGTGTGCTATTTGCACACGTTAAAAATCCCTCAGCAGTTGAATATCGTAAAGAGTAGACTGCTGGACTGTTTAAAAGTTTTTAAATTAGGAAACCTACCCACCACAAAAATATTTATAGAATGTGTGATTCGTATATTCACGCACTGGGACCCTCGCCGGTGCTGCGGAGTTGGTGCACAGTGCTGAGATCCTCCTTGTGTGATCTAAGGGAGGAGATCGGAGCACTGATGGAGTTGTCCGAGTTCAATGAAAGATGTACCTTAAAATCAAAAACCAATTTATTTATAGTAGAATGTGAAGAATACCATTGAAAGCTAACACGATTAATAAAAAAAAAACATTACAATGACAGATATAATGACAATATTATGTTTGTAATTAAATATTGTATGGAGTATGTTAATATAATGTATTACGTGTAAGTTAATATTCAATAACATTATAACAGTTTAAAAAACATTTTCACATGGTAAATTTATAGGAAGCGATTTTTTTTCAACCATACACAGATTCCTTTTATTTATTTTAGAGTGCAATTGCCATTAAAAAAAATAAGTAAGAGGTAACGGAGAGAGATATCTGTATCTGATTTGATGCATCATTGACAAATACAAAACCAAAGAACTACTAGTATCTATCCGCCAGCATAGTGAAACTTCGATATCGGTTATTCCTGATGATAATGACTGCACTAGCTTCTTCTTCTTCTTCTTTGATCCTTAGCCGCCGACCGTCAAAGCAGTCAGTGGCCATCACGCCTAGTGGCGTCTTGTAGGCCAACAACAAATTGATTCCACTTTGCTCGGTCGGTGGCCATCCTTCGTACAGTGCCCCAACTCTGGTTCATTCTTTGCATCTCAGCCTCCACAGTCCTCCGCCAGGTTGTTTTTGGTCGGCCTCTCTTTCGTTTTCCTTCAGGGGTCCAAAGCATAGCTGTTCTTGTGATGGCATCGGGGTCTCTTCTGAGGACATGGCCAACCCAGCTCCAGCGTCTGCCAGCTATGATGGTGTGCATGTCCTCTTGCTTGCTACGAGTAAGCAGATCTTGGTTAGTGATGGTATTCGGCCAAAAGATTCGGTGAATTTTTCTTAGGCATATTGTGTGAAAAGAGGACAATTTCGTCATTTCCTTCTCTGTAACTCTCCAGCATTCCGCACCATTATGAAGCCCAGAAAGCACACAGCTCTGATATAATCTTAATTTTGTGCTTGTGCTGTATTGGGAGGACTTCCAGATGTTGTTTAGGCTAAAGAAGGCTGTTCTTGCCTTATTTATTCTGATGTTGATGTCTTTGCCTGCCCCGCCGTCTGGTGTTACTATGCTTCCTAGGTATTTGAAGGTATCTGTCTGTACCAGTTGCTGATTCCTTACAGATATGGGCTCGGGGTTGCTCACATTGAGCGTCATGACCTCAGACTTCTTTAAATTGATGTTCAAGCCCACCTGCTGGCCAAACTTATTAAGCCTATCCGTTTTTTCCTGGATGTGTTGATGTGAATGTGCTAGCAGTGCAATGTCGTCTGCATATTCCAGATCTTCCTATGTAGAAAATGTTGTCCATCTTATTCCTCTTGGACTGCCCTCTGTTGTCTGGCGCATCACCCAGTCTATGACTGTTAAAAATAGAGTGGTTGATAAGGGGCATCCCTGTCGTACTCCTGTCTTCACCTCAAAGGTTAGGTTGCTCTGCCCAACACTACACGTAAAGTTGGCATAGAGGCTTTTTATGATTGACACTATGCAGCTTGGAATTCCATAAGCCCTCAGTATTTTCCATAAACTATCCCTATGTTTGCTGTCAAAAGCCTTTTCAAAATAAACGAAATTAATGTAAAGCTGTCTTTGCCATTCTGAGCACTGCTCTATAATGTTCCTGAGAGTGAATATATGATCTACACATCTTCTGTTCTTTCTAAATCCTGCTTGTTCTTTCCTCAGTTTGTGGTCTACTGCCTTTGAAATTCTTTGTATAATTATCCTGCCTAGTATTTTGCTGGGAACTGAGAGAAGAGTGATTCCTCTCCAATTATTGCAGTCTGCAAGATCTCCCTTCTTGGGCAATTTGACAATTATTCCTTTGTTCCACTCTGATGGTGTTGTCCCCGTTTTCCAGACTTGTGCAAATAGTGGTTCTAATAGTTCTGCTGCTAGCTCAGTGTCGTAAATTTATTTTGAGAGAAAGAGTCTTAGAAATAGTAGTCAGGTTTAGAGTGTAGAATGATGGTGAAAAAAAAAGCTCAGTGATAGAAATGTAGAGATTAAATATGATGCTCCACAGAGTGCTGGAGGAGAGTAAAGACAGACTTATTTAAGACAAATCGTTTCTCTCAATCTTCTCTTCCACTCTCCTGGTCAAACAATTATTTGCCAGTTTTCCAGACACACATCTGCGCTCACACCGATTTGGTGCTTCAAACACACAGACGACGTGGATACAACTATCTTAAACAAATAGGGGAATTTTTATGGGCTTTGGGTAGTCCAACACCGTAACGATTAAGTTTATGTTGTTTATTAAATTAAAAAAGACAATCACTAAAATAATCAATTGTTTACAACAAGAATTATCAAAATTTACAGAAAAATGCAAATAACAAGGTAGGGAGGGGGGTGAAGAAGATTGGTATCGACTAAGCCCGTCCCGCTTATTAGACAAAGATAAACCCAATCCAAAGATAGATAGTTATCAGGAACGTAGGTAAGTTAACCTAACAGTAAAGTTAATTACTCTGAAAAAGAGGTGTTACAAAATTAGGTATAGGTGGTAGAAAGAAATCCTGTTCTTCCCAATTGTTCTTCCCTTTACTGAGCAAATGAAAAGGAGGGGGTTTTAAACAGAGTTAACAAATTATCAACTATCCCACTTAAAGGAACAATGTAGGGTATACAGAAAAGATATATATTACCAGGTAAGCAAGTTAACAAAATGGTTACACAAAAGATTTAATTTCCTGTCATTCATACACGCGCTAGTAAAGGCCTTCACTCATCTTGCTCTCACTTACCGATTGTGAAAAAATCTTGCACTCCATAGAATAACACATCAGCCGTTACACCTCAAACTAAATGTATGAGTGTTTGTTCAAGTTCTAGCCCCAGATTAGCGGGTAGGCGGTCAGCACATAAAAGGATCCCGTAATCGCTGGAAAATGAATCTGTAGTTGTGTCTCTTTTCTTAATAACAGTTTCTATGTGAGGGCACGGTCTCTGATACCGGGGTGAGGATGGTGTGGTCTATTTGACTATGCCGCTGATAATAAAATTCTTACGCGTGCTGGTATACTTTATCCGTGAGGTATGGTTTAAGTCCAGTGAGAAAACTAGTCACATCACTGTTCATGAAAAAAATATGTATTCTCTCTCTGTATCAGTAAACTAACAAAAGCTCGGGCCAGTGTTCTTCTTCCCGTTACGACTTAATTAGCTTGATGGTGCGTTAAATTTGTCTTTGGGTGTGCTTTCTTTGCTATAAGTTAGATAGCGGAATTCCAAACATAGAATCGCCTCAAAGATTAAAAATTTACACAGTCTCAACAAGTTCGCGTCAGGGGAACTCTACACACTGTTTATGCTTTGCTTTGCTTAGATTGATTTGCTTTATTGCTTTCATAATGCTGGGATCGCACAGGTTACGATCACTCTGTATGAAAGAAAAAAAGACATGTAATATACCGAAAAACAAATAACCTTCTAAAGCGCGATGAATTTCCCGTTAAGACTATTTTATATACGCTCGCGTATTTAATTATGTATTTAATAAACACTGCGCGAGTTTTAGTGGTTAAAACACACTCTTATAAATATATGACTTAACTAAATTTATTAATTACAAATTCCTTCGCGACTTTAAAAGTTAATTTAAGCATTTAACATCTATTATCTTTTGGAAAAAATATAGCAGGTATATCATTACATTTACAACTGGAACTATTGAGACGGTTTAATTTAATAGATTTAAATTAATACAAAATCCAGTGAAATAGAATGACTGAACTAGACCACTGATCACTTTGCACAATATATATATTACCGCTTTGCACAGAATAGAATTCACTGCAAATATGTATAAAATCCATGGGATAATCTAGCAAGATTTCAAATATAGCTAGTGCTTCTGTTAAGTTCTTGCCAGCGAGTGATAAAGTGTATTTCTACGAGGTCTGTATATATCTAGAATGAAATGAAAGATGAGTGAGACATGAGAAACTTGACAGCTTTTTTATCTCAGAAGACTTTTGGGGATCTGACCGCCAGACCAAAGAGAGAAGCCGCCCCTGGCCTCTCGTATCTTCGCTCGCTGCTTGCGTCGGCTTTCCCCGTTCGCTCCCACTGCGATCGGTCCCGTGTTTAACACCGAGATGCGAAATCGTTTCAGGGACCACTACTGTCTTTGATAGCATGCCGCCCGTCCTTCCTGAGATCCCTCCCAGTGTCTTTCTTCTGACTGCTCTGGTCCATCTTGCGAGCGGTTTAGTGTTCGCGCGGAGATGATAAATACCTGCGAGAAACTAGCTTCTCTGCTCGGGGATCGTCTCAGTGTCTTTAGATCTCATGCCGCCTACTAAATGAGTCCCGGTGGAATCGGTTCGCTCTGGCGAAACCAAAAAGTTACAACAAATGTTCAGGAGTTCTAATGTTATGAAAAGCTAAAGTCCCTTTAATCATCCATCAAATCAGGGAAAATTCACTTGTCGAACTAGACGTACGTCACACTCAGGGTCTGTCTTAAATAGCTCTGCATTTAAGTTATCATGGCCCGGAGCTTTGCCGTTCTTTAACCCTTTGATTGCTGTGATGATTTCTTCTTTTCGTGGAATGTCTGTATTTACATCTAGATCGTTTTCAGCTTCGGGAACATTCAATTGTGTCTCTGGTGGTTCCTTGTTCAGAGTTTCTCTGAAGTGCTCTGCCCATCTTGTTTCCTGTCCCTCTGCTGTCGTGATGAAATTACCTTGCTTATCTCTTACTAATGTAATATTGTTTGCACCTCGTTTTCCGCTGATGAATTTAGTTATTTTGTATACTGTGCTTTGTTCATTTCTCAGTGCTGCCTCCTCAGCCTGTCTTGCAAGATCGTCTAGGAAATTCCTTTTGTTGGCTCGGGTTTGGCATTTAACTTCCTTGTCCAGCTGACTGTACTGGTCGCTATATAGTTGCTTTAACCTGGGGGACTTCGCTTCTGTTTTCTTTCTTTTCATTTCCTTTCTCATCGTTATGGTGTTTAATGTTTCTGGTGTTATTCAGTCTTGCTTCTTCCTTTCCTGGAATCCCAAGCATGATTTGCTGCTTTCCTTGTATATTGTTGAAATGGTGTTGAAATTCTGGTCTATATCATCAGTCAATGTCTTTTCCTGACTTTTGGCAAATTGATATCCTTTCTTTATGTCGGCCGCAAAAGCTTTTCTTGTAAGAGGGTCCTTAGTAGTATACAATGTAGGAAACAGGTAGCATTCTGGCGGCGCGCTGGCGGCGCGCTGGCGGCGCGCTGGCGGCGCGGGTGACTTTTATATAGCAAAAAAAATGGCGGCGCGCTGGCGGCGCGGGTGACTTTTATATAGAAAAAATTGCGGCGCGCTGGAGGCGCAAGATGGCGGGATGGGTTTTTTAGATAACAAGAAGACGATAACAAGAAGACGATAATAGGAAGACGATATATTCAGACGATATATTTAGACAAACAAGAACGGGGTATATTTAGATAACAAGAAGACGATAATAGTTAGACAATAGGAAGACTTTGAGATAACAAGAAGACGATATATTTAGATAATATATTTAGACAATAGGTATATTTAGACAAACAAGAAGACGATATATTTAGACAATAGGAAAACGATATTTATAGAATAGTTATACGAACAGTTATACGAACAGTTAGACGATATATTTAGACATACGAACAGTTAGACATATAGTACGACAGTTATATATATATATATATATATATAGGTAACAAAAACGAATTTTAGTTAATTTTTTTTTTCAAATAACAATATTGGTAAGATTCGTAATTTTTCAAATAACATTATCAAACATTGATATTGTACAATTGTCAAATATCACATATGAATATACATTGTGCAGTAATTTTTTATCAAATCACAATATTGTATGATTGAAAAATAATACATATAGGTGTATTATATTGGAAAGATGTATGTTCAAAATATACATGATCACAGTTTTTTTATACAATATTTACAATAAAGATATCACAGCTGCAGGCCAGACCTTGAGGGCTATGTGTCGTCACGTCGTAAGAAATAGAGAGTTTATGTATTGTGTGTTGGAGTGGAAGACAGTTTAGATGTTGAGGGGTGAGGTGGGGACGTTGTCGGGATGTACCTGTCGTTTGATGTATGTAGTGGTTTTGATGTTATTGTGTGGTTGTTATGTTACCTAGTGTACTGTATGAGGTCAGCTGTGAAGGCTCCTGAGATAAATATTTATGTGAATTGCAGAAGGCCCTTCTTACTATCACTTACGACCTCAAACAGATCTCTTCTACTATCATGAATGTAGCTTCGTTAAAAAGTCTAGGGTACTGAAATGTAATGTGTAGTAATATAATATGAAGACACACACATGTAATTAATAAGTCTAATAATATTAATAAACTCTATAACACACTGAACTAACTCTGGTTGTTTTAGTTTAAATTTTAACAATTTTTTTAAATTTATTCGTTCTGAACCAATGTTTTAGTTTGGTCAGAACATATAAAATGATATGGGTTTATCAATGAAATGCATAAATATGTGGCATAATAAAATGTAATTTGTGTACATAGGTATATTATAAGAATGGTTATTATTAATGTTATCTATACTGTCTTTGGGAGAACTAGTACTGGATGTTTCGTTGGGGTGGCGTCATCACGCCCAATCTGTGACTACCAAAATCATTGTCCATTGACTCATGGAATGAGGTAACTGTTTTATTTCTCAATAGTTATGTCTTTATTTGATGGTAGAATAGTTGTGAATCTCCAGCAGGCCAGAATTTCACTTATCTCGCCTGTGACGATCTGATACAGGATTCTTGTGGCCCACTCCTCTCCGTAGCTGGAGTACAATGGTAGGCTGCACAGACACAACTGTTAGGTGGCACACACATCTGCTTGTGTACTCTTACATAAGCATTTGGCACCTCTTTAGTGCCAAAACAGAAACTCACAATTCTGAAACAAAAGTTTTGTGCCATGTGTCAGTACTCTACCTACTGAGCCACTCTTGTACACAACACAACACAACAACATTACACAGACTGGGTCAGATCTCTCTGACCAACATAGCACATCTTACCCAGTTGTTTTCACATAGTACCAGTTCCCCAAGACTGCATTGCATCTGATATATGTTCAATAGTTTCCTCTTTTATTCAGTAAGATAGGTGATATGTTCCCACTGATCTCAATAATTGATCCGCCCTCCATAGCCTTAGTTAGGTGTCCATATGTTATTTGTTTGTCTCTAGACCCTGAACTGCGGCTGGGGACCTAGAGCGAGCACTTACTTGTCGTAATCATTTTTCATGATATGGCAGTATCAATCACTCAAAATATTAAAATAAACAAGATAAATGCTTTCATTCTTACCAGAATTCAGAATTGAGAACACAGTTAATACTAGCAAAACTCAGCTGAGCTGCTGGCTAGAGTATGGCGTCCCACTAGATTTTATGTATTCTTCCTTGGAAAACACCACTAGCAATTAATGACTGTGTCACTGGACAGACTTATATAAAATGGCAAACATGTGTGTCTCCATCCCGTTAATATAAAATGCGTTGGCCAATCAGATCAGAAGACTAAGCTTTTCAATTTAAAATTTGAAAATAAAGTCAAAATTACATCTTAATTTCTCAAATGTACGTCGGTCACATTTTATCTTTTCCCAAAAAAGTCAAAAGTACATCTCAATTTTTAAAATGTACGTCGGTCACATTTTATCTTTTCCCCAAAAAGTCAAAAGTACATCTCAATTTTTAAAATGTACGTCGGTCACATTCTATCTTTATCCCACAATTTCACTTGTTTTTTGGACTAACACATGTAAAAACTGCACGAACCTGCTTCCTAAGTTATTTTTAGCCACTATCTCCCGACTTTGCCCCGCTAGTTTATTACAGTTTGAAGTTTGCATTTTCTTGTCTCAAGGACGCAAAATTGAGACTTTAGTGAAAGTATGCACAACAATACTGTTCGCTAGTCTGATAGGAACAATACGGTCTTTCGTCAATATCTTCCTTGTTATCTGTCCGTCTGTATGATTAAAAGTATTTTATTTCTCTGCTTAAGATGGGCTATCAAACTATCTAGGTTTTATTTTCATAACTTTATTATTAAGAAAAAACCTCTTTCCTCAAGGTTAGTTTTTGAAATCAGTTTCAGAACGTTCGTTCACGCGGTTGCCGCTATATTCAAACTATAACGTCAAAGTACCGTAAATCATCAAAGAAACGTCTGTCTCTGACAAGAGCCAAAGTCGTTATCTGTCCATTTCCTTACATTGTGTCAACTAGTGGCGTGATTTTTTTTTCTTTTAATACAATTTGCGTCTTTTGCCTTTCTAGATTCAAACACGTGTTCAGACCGCCCTAATGATTTTTATCTCCGTTTCGTCTGCATGTTTAACTAGTTAGTTTCAATGGCGGTAGGAAATGCTGGCATGGGCGAGCATGTCTCCTAGTATCTTACGCATTATTTTTATCCCTACATGTTATCTTTATAATTGGAGATATTTTAACGTTGTATCACGGTAAATTCATCACACATCTCCCCACTGCAGAACATGCACTACTGCAAGTTCCAAAACCAGTGATACACATAGATAAAATTACTCCTCACGCCTGCCAACTACTCTAATTTTGATTACATTGGTGCCTACTGGGGAAATCTGCACCGACATTCAATGACCCCGGGATATATTCGATAATAAACTGATAAGGTTGTAACAATAAAGACCATCTTAACAATCTTGCATTTTCATGCTTGGCCTGAGATAAGAACACTAGGGGCGGATGATCCGTCTGGACCACAAAAGTCCTACCATACAGATAGATTTGAAACTTTTTTATTGCCCAGATTAACGCTAAACATTCTTTTTCGCTTGTGGAATATCCTTGCTCCGCTTTATTCAACTTGCGGCATGCATAAGCGACTGGGTTCAGTTCCCCATTGGGTGAAGATGACCTTTGCAACAAAGCCGCCCCCAGGCCTACATTACTTGCATCTGTTCTCACCACAAAGTCCTTTGTCAAATCACGCAATTTGAGAATAGGCTTGCTAGTGAGTTTTTCCTTTAACTCTTGGAAAGCCAATTCACATTGCGCAGACCAAACAATTCTATCTGGATTTCCCTTGCGAGTCAGATCAGTCAGAGGAGCACATATAGAGTTAAAATTTTTGATATATTTTTGGTAAAACTCACATAAAGACACGAATGATCGCACGTCTTTTTTTTGTTTGTGGTCTAGGTGCTCTCTGCAGTTTTTCCAAGTTCTTGGGGTCAGGGGTCATGTTACCCCGATATACAGTGTGTCCCAAGAATTCCAACTCCTTGCATCCAATACAACATTTTGTTGGTCTAGCAGTTAAGTTCGCCTCCCTAAGCCTATCAAATAACATTTTCAGAGAGTTAATGTGTTCTTCAAATGTCTCTGTGGCGACGAGAATATCATCCATGAAATTCGTGATACATGGATTATTCAGGGGATCCAACAATTTGCGCATCATCCTTGAAAATACACTCGGAGCATTTTTCAATCCGAATGGTATCATGTTGAATTCATAATGTCCTTCCGAGGTGCTAAAAGCTAAGTAAGGTCTAACTTCAGGCTTCACTGGAATCTGGTAATAGCCTTTACTAAGATCCACCTTCGAAAAGTAGTTTGCCTTGTTCAATCTGGCAAATAACTGTTTTGTGTCTGGTAATGGATCCACTTGTCCTTCTGTGACAGCATTCAGTTTCCTGTAATCTATGCACAGTCTATGTTCCCCAGACGGTTTCCTCAACAAAACTACACTGGAGCTAAAAGAAGATTCACTGTGTGAAATAATCCCCTCTTTCAACAAATAATCTATTTCTTCTTTCAATGCCTTCTCCTTCGCGAACGGCACCGAATAGGCTCTCATACAGATTGGGTTTGAGTCTACCAGCTTCATGTCATACTGTAGCAAATTTGTATGTCCTGGTTTATCTGTTAATACATCTGTATGTTCCTCCAGAACCTGTTGAACTCTCTCCCTCTGGTTTTTAGTCAGGTGCTTACTGACTTTTACCTGTGCGGCTGTCTCACAGGGATGTAATGGGTATTCATGTGAGGTGAGTGGTTCCTTTTGCATTTGAGTTGCGATAGCCAAGGTCAGTAAGGGGGTGCTTTCCTGGAGTGGTCTATCCAGATACTTCTTTAAAAGGTTTACATGATATACCTTCTCCTTCCCCTTTTTGTCAATTTTATAGTTTGTTCTAGACACCTTCTCTAGAACCGTATATGGACCTTGCCATCCAATTTGTAATTTATTCTGGCTGCCGGGTAGTAGAAGCAGCACCTTCTCTCCCACTGCCAGTTCTCTGTCCTTTGCCTTCCTATTAAAATATGCTGCATGTTTCTTCCTGGCTTGTCTCAAATTATCATTTGCCAGTTTCCATCCAGCTTTCAGACGAGTGGTCAGCTCGTTCACATATTGATACGATGAGGTAACAGTCTCTTCTGCTTTCTCATCCGTCCAGGTCCTTAATAATGCTTCCAATGGACCTTTAATTGGCCTCCCAAATAGCAGAGTTGCGGGAGCCATCCCGGTTGAACTATGTGGTACCTCCCGATACACAACCAACGCGGCGGGCAGAAATTGATCCCACATATCCGGTTTTTCGTGTGCCAGCTTCCTCAGGATAGAAATGAGAGTCCCATTGAACCTCTATACCTGGCCGTTCCCTTGCCTGCCTGTTCTTTTGCCTCTTTGTCAGCCTCAATCTGCAACCTCTTAAGTTCTTTATCAGCCTCAATTTGTAACCTCTTCTCTTCAGCTAACCTCCTATCTTCCCTTTCAATATACTTGTCACATTCTGCAGTTACATACTGAATTAAAACCTGACCCTCCATATTTATCTCCTTCGCCGTCAGCACAGCAGCCGATCTAAATTTTGCTAGATCTGCCATACTTTAACATACAAATTAGCAATGACTAAGGTAATTTCAAGTATACTAGGACTAAGGTAATATGTTAATTAATTAATCAATTAATTACCACTGGCTGTGAAGATTCACCAACTTTTAATTTCCACTTTTTATTTTAAGGGGCACTTTTAAATTTATACAACTCTGTCCCCACTAGTTTAATTCCCACACTAGGATATCCTACTATCTTTGATAAACTTAATATCCCCGGACAAGACCCCAATATTTGTACGGACTACAATGAAAGTGTCTGGCTTGAAATAGCTTAAAAACTTCTTCCGTTAGTTTCCCCTTGAACTGTGAGCCATTATCAGTCAAGATTTGATGCGGGAATCCTAATCTTGTGAATATTGTAAGTAGTGCCTCTGCTACATGTTTTGAATCAATTGATGGCAGGGCTACCGCCTCTCCCCACATAGAACAAGTGTCCACCAGAGTAAGGATGTAACTGTTCCTCCTCTTGGTCCGAGTGAGAGGTCCCACAATATCCACTGCAACCCTCTCAAAAGGTGTTCCCACTATGGGCATTTCCCCTAGAGTTGCAGGAGCAGTCCAATGCTTTGGAGCTACCCTTTGACATTCTGGACAGGATTTGACATATCTTTTTATATCCTCCGTTATCCCTGGCCAGAAGTAATGACAAGCTATACGCTGTCCTGTGGCGCTGATCCCCATGTGACCACTGAAGGGAATCGCATGCCCGAGTTCCATCACTTTATCCCTATATGAAGTGGGAAGAACCAGCTGGTTGTGACCATTTGTTCCAGTTCCGGCCTTCCTATATAATAATTTGTTCTTCATAAAGTACTCTCCCTTGCTTGGAGGTGTGTGGCATTTGGGCAATTTTTTAAAACATCGCTTGAGTGTCCTATCCTCAGCCTGCGCCTTCCACATCTCCTTTCGATGAGCATTTATAGGTTCACCTTCTTCCTCCTTTTTCTGTGATCTGGTCTGCACTGTCGCCATGATCACAGGTCTCTCGGGATTCCCCAAGAAGACGTACCTACACCCCAATATCAGAGGGTAGATTGGTTCATCTATCACTGCTGCTCTGATTTCTCCTTCCACATAGCGAGTTTTCACCGTTATCCTTGCGATGGGAAGTGTCATGAGTGGTATGTCCTTAGTCGCCCCTTGTATTTCCACTGTTTCTGTGGTATACTGACTTGGGTCCACTAGGCTAGACTTCACAACTGAATCATAATCCAAACCTGTATCATATAGGAACCTGTGGTGACCCCATTACAAATAACATCCTCACAAACTGGGGGGTGATAAGGTTCCTGCTGTCCATTAGGATTAACCTTTAATCTTTGGTTCCCGATTTCATTGCAGCAATGTTTGAAGGTTTCCTTTTACAAAATTCGGTGTTATGGTTGTCTTTCTTACACCATTTACACCATCTCTTTCCTTGGTTAAACGGTTTTCTTTCATTATATTTTTGGTCATTGAACTGTGAGTTTCTGTCACGATAATCATTTCGTGGCCTATCAAAGTTTGTCCTCCCTTTATTACCTTGTTCTCTGTTATCAAATCTACTAAATTGCTGTGGAGCTTTAAAATTTTCTATGTGCTTCTTTTTAGTGCCACTTACCTCTGCCTGGGCTGCCTGATACCTCTCAGCGACATTTAAAACCTCCCCCAACCTCTCTGCACCTTGTTGCATGAGAAATTTTCTCAAGTCTGGAGCCATGGACTCTCTTAATTGCTCTATCATGATCATCTCTTTGAGATCTTGGGTCTTCCCCAGAGCAGTCCATTTCTCCAAATAGGTTTCCAGTCTGGCAGAGAATTGGTGGTATGTCTCCCCAGACAAAAGTTTGGCATTTCTAAACTTCTTACGATAAAATTCACCATTCTTTTCATATCTCAATAACAAAGCCTGCTTTCTTCTTCTTTCTTCTTCCATCCTTAGCCATCAACCGGCAAAGCAGTATGTGGCCAGTACGCCTAGTGGCGTCCTAGGGCAACAACAAATTGATCAATCTATCGCTGTTTCCACCACGTCTAGTGGCGTCTTTGTGGAACAAAAACAGACCAAACAATCTATCATTGTTTCCGTAATCAGATTGGTTGGCAAGCAGGTGATCAGCTCACTGTGTGAAGTTTTTACGGGATGGGGTAAACAGCCCCATGCCCATACCCTCCTCAGTCGCTTTTTACGACATGCGTGGTAGGGTGCAGTGTTACTATTCTTTGCTTCCCTTTCGGGCCCCGGTAACACACGGGTGAAAGCCTGCTTTAGCATGTCATAATGTAAAGACGTTATTTCTTACTACACCTGTAGTACACCACTGTAAAGTATCAGTCTGTCTGCTCTGTAAGGAAGAGTGGTGTGTTGTTGAGATCAGGCATGCTCCAGTCTACCCAGCTGTAAATGGGTAACTCACCCTAGTCCTGAGTTAGGGAAGGCAAAGGCTCCAGGGGAAGCAGGCCCTAAACTTGGTCACTTCAGCCGACGCAGGATGGTGTATGTATGAAGTAGTAGTGTAGAGTGTGATTACCGCGAATGGTGTACTGTTCGTGTGCTGACCAATATAATCACTCATACACATGTGTCTACAAGGCACCAATGCAGACTGCTGGAATCTTAGTTTACTCAATTTATTCAGACGTACACACTGGGACATACGAGTACATCAGGCTTTGTTGACATAACAATTTGTAGGTATACATAGCGGATCTGAAGTCATGACACATGCAGAAATAATGGGTAGTACATCAAAGTTCAATGTCATGATACATCATCTTATGAAACCACGAAAAGGGGGTTTCTAGCAGGATTGAGATCTCTCTGTCACTGTCCGATAATAAGATAAATAATCTGTTCTCTTGGCAGTGATAAAAACAGACGATGACCGAAATCCAACATGGCTACCTTCCTGAGTTGTCGTTCACTCATTCATAGGAAGAATATCAGCCAAAGTTAATTTACAATGGATATATAAAGGATTTCATGAATGGTTCCATGCAGCACTACGGTGATCAGGTTAGTTCACGTAGCCATAACCGCTGCAGGAAAATCTGTCATCTTCGTCGATACAAAACACGACACTAGCATATCGAAGCACCCAAAAGTCAAGCTAGGCCTAACCGACGAGAGATCATCAAAAATACGAGCTGGGTTTACCTGGAGTCCGAATCATCTATATACTGACATAAGGAGAGTCTCTAACACAAACTATCGTAGAGACACTATCTCCTCCAGAAGAAAAAACCCACTTCGTAAGACATTTTTTCTTGACGAAAGGACCAGCTCTTGAAAAACGTACCCCGCCATTCTTAGCAGTACATCGGAACTCATCACGACTTGTTAAGACAACTCATACTTCCGCTAACAAGAATCTAGTCCCTCATACCCATCCAAAATATACAATATAGGACTGATTCTACTTGTACTAATAATATGTAATACATATGAATTCAGGCCATAAACACAATAAGCAAATTAATATATTTTCTGGCCCTAAAATTAAGTACAAACGCAAGCGTACTATTCTTGCGCTGGATCGATATCCAGACCGATTACTCCTATAATCAAAAGTGTGAATCAAACATGGATTATCTCGCTTTTACAATAAACAGCATTTTCATACACAGATGGATGCATGACTATATTTTTCCCATATTAAATAACCATATCGATTTTTTTGTAATATGTGCGTCAAAAATATGCACGCAACAGATTACCACACCCCTCGGGAAAAAAAAAATGGTACATTTTTTTTTTTGAAATACATCTAGGAGCAACATACAATAGGCTCACAACGCACCAATAACAATGCGCAGATGATAAGCATAAGTTTTATGACCTTAGAGAAAGCACTTCTCTAAGTATTAATATTTCCAGAGAGGTGTCACCAACGCATACTACAATATTAGCAATGACACAATTTCCACATTAGTTTATACATAAATTCCATCTAAGATATCTTAACATCATGATCATCAAAGACGAAAAACATTGAAAAAATCAGCGGTGAATAAATATCCATGAACCGCTAAGTAGTGTTACAATCAATATATGATATATTACATATGTGTACACATTTCAACATAGAAACAATTGTATCAAAGCTGTATAACAGTTATGAATCATGTGGGCATCTAGACAAAATATCTGCCATCACATTTTCTGACCCACGGATAGCTCGCACCGAAAAATGAAATGGCTGTAGAGCAATCGCGTATCGCGTTGATCTCGCGCTCTTCAGATTTTTACTCTGAATAGCCGTAAGAGCTTTCTGGTCAGTTTCCACAATGAAATGCGCGCCCAGAAGAAATCTTTGTAGTTTAAGGATTGACCAAACCATAGCCAATAATTCACGGTCTAGGACCGAGTAATTCTTCTCTGCGGCATTTAATTTCCGAGAAATATACATCACAGGATGCAGAGTTCCATAGTACTCTTGCATTAGTGCAGCTCCAATCCCGGTGGATGAAGCGTCACTACGAAGAATAAATGTCTTATCCTTAGAAGGTAATACTAGGATAGGTGAAGTAGAAAACATAGTTTTAACCTTATCCAAAGAGGATTGACATTCTTGAGTCCAATGGACTACATTAGGAGACCCTTTCTTTAGCAAGGAAGAAAGAGGTGACATAATGGAGGACAGATTCGGTATGAATCGTCCATAAAATTGTATTAGACCTAAGAGACTTCGTACTTGCTTTTTTAGTCTTAGGAATAGAAATGTTAAGTATCTTACTTGTATTATGGTCTTCTGTTTTTAGGAACCCATGACCAACACGGTGTCCTAAGAAAGATATTTCGCTAAAACCAATACATGCTTTCGATGGTTTCGCTGTCAGGTTATGCTCGCGTAAGATAGACAATAGTTCATTTATACCATTATAGTGATCGTTCCAAGTATCACTGAAAAGACAGATGTCATCAAGATACGCAATGACATCTGAGCGATGAGATAGGATTCGACGCATCATGCGTACAAATGTAGCAGGGGCGTTCATAAGACCGAAAGGCATGAAATTCCATTGGAATAGACCCCTAGGCGTCGAAAAAGCAGTAAACGGTTTGGCGTGTTCGGATAGTGGAACTTGCCAATATCCCTTAGACAAATCGAGTTTAGTAAAGAAGTGAGAATTCGATAGTCTCGTAAGTAGCTCTTCTAGTAAAGGCATAGGTTCAGCATCGAATTTAGTCACTTGATTCAATTTGCGATAATCCACGCAAAGACGTATGTTATTGTCTTTTTTCCGTACTATAACCATCGGCGAAGAATATGCTGATGTGGATGGTTCAATAATTTTTAACTCTATCATCTCATCTAACTCTTTCTCTACCTGTGCTTGGAAATGTATCAGGATAGGATACGGTCTGACTCTTATAGGACTATGGTCAGTAAGAATAATGTCATGTTGAATGACATCCGTTTGACCAGGAATGTCAGTAAGGACATCCTGAAATTGTTCTAACATAGTAGAAACTTGTTTCTGCTCTCCTGGAGATAATTCTGGAGAAATTGCAACATCTTTCCATGATTCATTAGAGTGAAGAGGAATCATTGGAAAAGGTAAATTTACATCCGAGAAACTCGTTTCTTCATCCTGTATTACTGACAGAGATGAGTACTGTCCATGTTGGACTGGAAAATCGTCCGTTGCCTGGAAAAAAGGTTGTAAATAATCAGGACGTTCATGGAATTCCGTGAGCATGTTGATGTGGAAGGTTTTACGCTTCCCGTCAATATCGACGATATAGTCAACATCGGAAACCTTTGATATTATATCGTACGGACCTTTCCAAGAAATGAGAAGTCTATTTTCCCTACAAGGTAGCAAGACAAATGCTTTGTCACCTGGACAAAGTTGACGCAAACATCTCTTTTTATTGGCAAATTCCCTTGCCTTCTGTTTCGCAAATTCAGAAGAAGCAGTTGCCAATTTGCATGCTTCAATAATCTTGTGTCTAAGTGCGATGACATATTCATAAGAGGATTTTGTGTCATCGACAATATTATCAGCAGTTATAAGATCATGAAGTAAGGACATAGGACCTCGCGGTTTCGCGCCAAAGACAAGTTCAAAGGGAGAAAATCCTGTATGTTCGTTGGCGACCTCTCTATATGCAAAGAGAGCCGCGGGTAAAACCCTATCCCAATCCTGAGGATGATCTTCTGTTATCTTACCTAGTAGGTTTTTCAGAGTTCTATTCAAACGTTCCACCATCCCATTGGACATAGGATGATAAATACTACTTAGCGATCTCTCTATCTTCAGAGTCGACATTACTTGAGACATGGTATCCGATATAAGTTGGGTACCATGGTCGGATAATATTTCTGCTGGAAACCCCAGACGAGAAAATATTAACCAAAGAGCATCTGCGACATCAGCAGTAGTTATGCTCTTTAGAGGAACAGCCTCCGGCCAACGTGTGCACATATCAACACACGTCAGAATAAATTGGTGTCCTCTAGCAGACTTTATCTTAAATGGACCAATGATGTCTATCGCCATTTTTTGAAATGGCCGAATGGGAATGTCTGCAGCCTGAATAGGTGCATCATGGCGTGGACCTCTGGATTTAATCTCTTGACATACTTTACAAGATCGACAATAGATTCGTATGTCCTTATTCACAGCAGGCCAAAAGAAAGATTGAAGAACTCTAGCTTTAGTACGGGAAAAACCCATATGTCCAGCACACTGCGAATCATGAGCGTGCTGTAAAATTTTAACTCTCATATTTTTAGGCACAAGGATTTGAGAATGAATGGACTTAGCGGAGTCTTGTACCATACGTACAAGTACGCCATTCTTCATCGTAATCCAAGATTTACGATTTGTATCCTTATTCGGATCACCTTTTGTTGCCAGAGTAAAGAATTTCTTTAGAGTAGGATCATCTTCCTGCTGTTTAATAAAGGAATCGTGTGAAATCTCCAAGGGATCATCTTGGATATTGAGAGCTTGAGCCCTAGTGATTACTGCATTAGCAGATTGCATATTAACATTTTCCCAATTAGAGATTTGCTGTGGAGTGCATTCTTTCACTCCATGAATGCGACCGATGATAAGATCAGCGATCGGATTCGGCAAGAGACATGCTTGCACCTCTCCTGTAAAGAACGATGTAGCAATATTGATAATGGCAGTGGAGTACTTCTCCAATGTGCCACCAAATGTTACACATTTGACTATATTGCCCGTAGCTCGAGAAGGATTTACGAGTGATTGCCTCACTCCAATGGTAGTGCACCCCGAGTCGAAAAGAATTGATACCGGAGTACCATCTATTAGGCCCCTATTAAAGACAAGAGCACCCCTTCCATTATGCGCAATTGACGCATGGAGAGCGGGAAGTGGGTGACCGCAGCTTAAAGTAGAAACTGTGGTTGGATCGAATAATGTTTTGCATTGCGAACACTCAGATGCTCTAGCAAAATCGAAAGCGGAATTTGCTACACTATTGGAGTCTTTTTTATCATTATTCTGATTATCGGTGTCGTGGAACTCCTGTTGTGCAGAGTTAGCCTGGTAATAAGATTTACCATGTCTTTTGTGTTGTGATCTACCTCGGTTATAATTGTCTCTATAATTATTATTGCCTCTGTTATAACCCCTATTTGGGTTTGAATCATAATATTCATGATCATAATCATCATGCTCGTTATATTGAGTATCCCTGTAATATTGTTTCTTTTGTCTCCATGAAGCACTTGGGTAGTTCCTATAGCTACTCCCTTTCCGAGAATTTCTAACATTATGGGTACCCCTCGCGTGTCGAGGACTATCAGCCCGATTCCAGTTCTTCGAAGAAGAACCCTGATTTGAGTGGTTATCTTGGTTTTGATACTTATTCCAATTAACCTTTTTATCAAATTTATTTTTAGCTCCTTGGAATTTGTGTGAGTAATTCTGATTATATTCTGTTGCCGAAGCAACTGGCATACTCTCTTTAATGTTAGAGTTACTAAGAATCATGTCAGGGTGTGCCGTGGCATACTGGTCACAATATTCTTCCATTTGCTTTATTGTACTAGGTTTACGCTCATGTAAGAACTCTAGGAATGATTTATTTACAGAAGACATGACCTTGTCTCTTAGCAATAAATCTGTAAGACCATCAAATGTTTTCTCTGTTTTGGATAATTCAATCCATCGTGAAAGTGTAATTCGTGCTTTTGAGATGAAATCTGAGAATTCTACACCTACCTCAGGTCTCATTGTTTTAAACAAAAGACGGTAACCTTCCTCAGACAGCTGATATCTCTTTATCAAAGCTGCCCTAACAGCATCATAATTGTCTTTGTCGGCCTCTTCAACAAAATATAACTTACTCAGAGACTCCCCTTTTAGATTTTCAGACAACTGATTCACATACTGTGATTTGTCAACATTATGAGATCGACAAGCCCGTTCAAATCTAGAAAGCCAAAATGTTATGTCATCACTGGTAGGGTTAAACGCTGGTACTTTGACCTTGTACACAAAGGGTTTACCATTACCACCAGATGCCTGATTAACATTACTCATACATGTCAATTTTAATTTCTCTAATTCAAACTCATGTTCTCTTATTGCTTTTCTCTCTTCAGCTTCTCTATCTAATCTTTTCTGTTCTGCAGCAGCTTCTAGTTTTTTCTGTTCTGCAGCAGCAGCAGCAACTTCTAGTTTTTTCTGTTCTGCAGCAGCTTCTAATTTCTTCTGTTCTGCCTCAAATCTCCTTTCCTCCACTTGCATCTGCAATTTCTTAAGTTCAGCAGCAGTATCAGCTTCTTTTTCTAATCTTTTTTCTTCAGCTAAGGCTTTCCTTTCTTCTGCAGCAGCTTTTTTTTCTTCTATTTGAAGTCTTCTCTCCTCAGCCGCAGCTTTTTTTTCCTCAGCAGCAATTTTTTTTTTCTTCAACAGCAGCAGCAATTTTTTTTCTCTTCTGCAGCTAATGCTTTGTCATATTGAGCAACAGCCCATTGTTCTAAGTCTTTTCCAGTCTTATCAAAAGATTTTCCTAGTGTAATGAAATAATCTAAGGTAGACATATTGTCTTCTTAAATCAGAAACCTGAAAAAGTAAATAAATTACTCTCTTTGTTAATGGGAGACAAGTCTATACCTTAGACTTAGTCTTAGTCCAAACTTGTATGGTTTACAATAACCAATGATAACTTGAGTACCTGTGGACAACAATAATTGTATCTCAAATACTGTGGGGACAAGCCTTACAAAGGTCTTGTATACCTCACTGTAATCAAAGATCACTTGAGTACCTGTGGAAAAAAAATATTTCCCTTTACCAATAACTTTGGGAGACAAGCCTTACAAAGGTCTTGTATATCTCAATGTAATCAAAGATCACTTGAGTACCTGTGGAAAAAAAAAATATTTCCCTTTTCCAATAACTTTGGGAGACAAGCCTTACAAAGGTCTTGTATACCTCAATGTAATCAAAGATCACTTGAGTACCTGTGAAAAAAAAATATTTCCCTTTTCCAATAACAATCAGAAAGTACTGATCTGTACTATACTGTCAGTGTATACCACTATACGTCATATGTCAACTAAAGACATTACAAATGACAAACAAGAAAAGACAATCTGAAAACATTTGCAGAGATCAAATTAAATTAAATAGGGGAAATGAAAAAAATGATCACAGAACCTGTGATGATAACTGCCATAAGATAACAAGACAAATAACGCTACAGTGTATAAACATAAGGGTGTAAAAAACTGAAATGAAAGGAAAGATGAGACCTACAATTATACAAACAAATCAAACAAAACTAAGGAACACAAAAAATGTTACAAATACAAATATGAAACAGTCGTCACAACTAACCAAATATTTGCAAACTATGTTGCAAGCAAATTTCAATTAAGAAATTGCTCCCTATCGAACGCCAGAACAAGACCAATATTACTCGGTATTTCCTGTTCTAGTCCCACAGAATATAAACTAATTTAATACACAACAAATAACATGTAAGCATAAATAGCATATAGCATACAATATCATTTTATGTCATGAATGGAATGTGTTGCAGTATAGTGTTGTAAAGTAGGCACAGTTTATTTAAATAATACTAACTTGCCACTTTATTCAGTAATAGACTTAAGTTTAAACTATTACACTGTCAATTTTTTCTCTGTTGAGCATATGAAGATCCCACGATGAACTATGCACTTTATTCAGCAACACTGCGATTCTTCTGTACATTGAGAAATGTCAACAATATTGCTCCAGATATTTTCTACACTTGATACCACTGTCCTGTGTAATACTGTCTGTACAGCGAAAAACTGTCAACAAGTGCTGACCTAGATACAGCATCCTATCGGTAATACAGGTCAAGCTGTCCTACTGGTGTTGATGTGTTCAAACAAATGTTCTTTCAGCTGTAAACTGTGATTCTCAACACAAAACTGCGTAAGCTGGACCCAGGAATCTGGCTCGCCACTGTAAAGACGTTATTTCTTACTACACCTGTAGTACACCACTGTAAAGTATCAGTCTGTCTGCTCTGTAAGGAAGAGTGGTGTGTTGTTGAGATCAGGCATGCTCCAGTCTACCCAGCTGTAAATGGGTAACTCACCCTAGTCCTGAGTTAGGGAAGGCAAAGGCTCCAGGGGAAGCAGGCCCTAAACTTGGTCACTTCAGCCGACGCAGGATGGTGTATGTATGAAGTAGTAGTGTAGAGTGTGATTACCGCGAATGGTGTACTGTTCGTGTGCTGACCAATATAATCACTCATACACATGTGTCTACAAGGCACCAATGCAGACTGCTGGAATCTTAGTTTACTCAATTTATTCAGACGTACACACTGGGACATACGAGTACATCAGGCTTTGTTGACATAACAATTTGTAGGTATACATAGCGGATCTGAAGTCATGACACATGCAGAAATAATGGGTAGTACATCAAAGTTCAATGTCATGATACATCATCTTATGAAACCACGAAAAGGGGGTTTCTAGCAGGATTGAGATCTCTCTGTCACTGTCCGATAATAAGATAAATAATCTGTTCTCTTGGCAGTGATCAAAACAGACGATGACCGAAATCCAACATGGCTACCTTCCTGAGTTGTCGTTCACTCATTCATAGGAAGAATATCAGCCAAAGTTAATTTACAATGGATATATAAAGGATTTCATGAATGGTTCCATGCAGCACTACGGTGATCAGGTTAGTTCACGTAGCCATAACCGCTGCAGGAAAATCTGTCATCTTCGTTGATACAAAACACGACACTAGCATATCGAAGCACCCAAAAGTCAAGCTAGGCCTAACCGACGAGAGATCATCAAAAATACGAGCTGGGTTTACCTGGAGTCCGAATCATCTATATACTGACATAAGGAGAGTCTCTAACACAAACTATCGTAGAGACACTATCTCCTCCAGAAGAAAAAACCCACTTCGTAAGACATTTTTTCTTGACGAAAGGACCAGCTCTTGAAAAACGTACCCCGCCATTCTTAGCAGTACATCGGAACTCATCACGACTTGTTAAGACAACTCATACTTCCGCTAACAAGAATCTAGTCCCTCATACCCATCCAAAATATACAATATAGGACTGATTCTACTTGTACTAATAATATGTAATACATATGAATTCAGGCCATAAACACAATAAGCAAATTAATATATTTTCTGGCCCTAAAATTAAGTACAAACGCAAGCGTACTATTCTTGCGCTGGATCGATATCCAGACCGATTACTCCTATAATCAAAAGTGTGAATCAAACATGGATTATCTCGCTTTTACAATAAACAGCATTTTCATACACAGATGGATGCATGACTATATTTTTCCCATATTAAATAACCATATCGATTTTTTTGTAATATGTGCGTCAAAAATATGCACGCAACACATAATTGTCTTGGTCGTCTCTATTCATCTTAGCAAAGACTTCATAAGAAGTACCTCTCAGTCCCTGTGATAACTTTAGACTCCACCTCTCTCTCTCTCTCTCTCTCTCTCTCTCTCTATCTCTCTCTCTCTCTAACCCATATGTAGTAGCTAATAATTCAAATCTACTGTGGTACCCCTCGATGTCATCGTCTTTCTCAACAAAATGGTCTAAATGAAACCCCATAGCTGAGGTTGAGGCTCCCTGACTAGGCGTAGCATCTGAGGCAAAAGGGCTGGCACCATTTTCAGGAGCATGGCCTTGTAATTCCAGCTCCCTTAGTCGTAATTCATGCTCCCTTTGCAACCTCCTATCTTCTGCTTCCCTTTGCTGTCGTTTTTCTTCTGCCTCCAATGCTTTTGCCTCTTTGTCAGCCTCAATCTGCAACCTCTTAAGTTCTTTATCAGCCTCAATTTGTAACCTCTTCTCTTCAGCTAACCTCCTATCTTCCCTTTCAATATACTTGTCACATTCTGCAGTTACATACTGAATTAAAACCTGACCCTCCATGTTTATCTCCTTCGCCGTCAGCACAGCAGCCGATCTAAATTTTGCTAGATCTGCCATACTTTAACATACAAATTAGCAATGACTAAGGTAATTTCAAGTATACTAGGACTAAGGTAATATGTTAATTAATTAATCAATTAATTACCACTGGCTGTGAAGATTCACCAACTTTTAATTTCCACTTTTTATTTTAAGGGGCACTTTTAAATTTATACAACTCTGTCCCCACTAGTTTAATTCCCACACTAGGATATCCTACTATCTTTGATAAACTTAATATCCCCGGACAAGACCCCAATATTTGTAGTGGTTCTGATGTTATTGTATGGTTGTTATGTTACCTAGTGTACTGTATGAGGTCAGCTGTGAAGGCTCCTGAGATAAATGTTTATGTGAATTACAGAAGGCCCTTCTTACTACCACTTACGACCTCAAACAGATCTCTTCTACTATCATGAATGTAGCTACGTTAAAAAGTCTAGGGTACTGAAATGTAATGTGTAGTAATATAATATACAGACACACACATGTAATTAATAAGTCTAATAATATTAATAAACTCTATAACACACTGAACTAACTGTGGTTGTTTTAGTTTTAATTTTAACAATATGTTTAAATTTATTAGTTTTGAACCAATGTTTTAGTTTGGTCAGAACATATAAAATGATATGGGTTTATCAATGAAATGCATAAATATGTGGCATAATAAAATGTAATTTGTGTACATAGGTATATTATAAGAATGGTTATTATTAATGTTATCTATACTGTCTTTGGGAGAACTAGTACTGGATGTTTCGTTGGGGTGGCGTCATCACGCCCAATCTGTGACTACCAAAATCATTGTCCATTGACTCATGGAATGAGGTAACTGTTTTATTTCTCAATAGTTATGCCTTTATTTGATGGTAGAATAGTTGTGAATCTCCAGCAGGCCAGCATTTCACTTATCTCGCCTGTGACGATCTGATACAGGATTCTTGGGGCCCACTCCTCTCCGTAGCTGGAGTACAATGGTAGGCTGCACAGACACAACTGTTAGGTGGCACACACATCTGCTTGTGTACTCTTACATAAGCTTTTGGCACCTCTTTAGTGCCAAAACAGAAACTCACAATTCTGAAACAAAAGTTTTGTGCCATGTGTCAGTACTCTACCTACTGAGCCACTCTTGTACACAACACAACACAACAACATTACACAGACTGGGTCAGATCTCTCTGACCGACATAGCACATCTTACCCAGTTGTTTTCACATAGTACCAGTTCCCCAAGACTGCATTGCATCTGAGATATATTCAATAGTTTCCTCTTTTATTCAATAAGATAGGTGATATGTTCCCACTGATCTCAATAATTGATCCGCCCTCCATAGCCTTAGTTAGGTGTCCATATATTATGTGTTTGTCTCTAGACCCTGAACTGCGGCTGGGGACCTAGAGCGAGCACTTACTTGTCGTAATCATTTTTCATGATATGGCAGTATCAATCACTCAAAATATTAAAATAAACAAGATAAATGCTTTCATTCTTACCAGAATTCAGAATTGAGAACACAGTTACTTAATACTAGCAAAACTCAGCTGAGCTGCTGGCTAGAGTATGGCGTCCCACTAGATTTTATGTATTCTTCCTTGGAAAACACCACTAGCAATTAATGACTGTGTCACTGGACAGACTTATATAAAATGGCAAAAATGTATGTCTCCATCCCGCTAATATAAAATGCGTTGGCCATCAGATCAGAAGACTAAGCTTTTCAATTCAAAATTTGAAAATAAAGTTAAAATTACATCTTAATTTCTCAAATGTACGTCGGTCACATTTTATCTTTTCCCAAAAAAGTCAAAAGTACATCTCAATTTTTAAAATGTACGTCGGTCACATTTTATCTTTTCCCAAAAAAAGTCAAAAGTACATCTCAATTTTTAAAATGTACGTCGGTCACATTCTATCTTTATCCCACAATTTCACTTGTTTTTTGGATTAATACATGTAAAAACTGCACGAACCTGCTTCCTAAGTTATTTTTAGCCACTATCTCCCGACTTTGCCCCGCTAGTTTATTACAGTTTGAAGTTTGCATTTTCTTGTCTCAAGGACGCAAAATTGAGACTTTAGTGAAAGTATGCACAACAATACTGTTCGCAAGTCTGATAGGAACAATACGGTCTTTCGTCAATATCTTCCTTGTTATCTGTCCGTCTGTATGATTAAAAGTATTTTATTTCTCTGCTTAAGATGGGCTATCAAACTATCTAGGTTTTATTTTCATAACTTTATTATTAAGAAAAAACCTACTTTCCTCAAGGTTAGTTTTTGAAATCAGTTTCAGAACGTTCGTTCACGCGGTTGCCGCTATATTCAAACTATAACGTCAAAGTACCGTAAATCGTCAAAGAAACGTCTGTCTCTGACAAGAGCCAAAGTCGTTATCTGTCCATTTCCTTACATTGTGTCAACTAGTGGCGTGATTTTTTTTCTTTTAATACAATTTGCGTCTTTTGCGTTTCTAGATTCAAACACGTGTTCAGACCGTCATAATGATTTTTATCTCCGTTTCGTCTGCATGTTTAACTAGTTAGTTTCAATGGCGGTAGGAAATGCTGGCATGGGCGAGCATGTCTCCTAGTATCTTACGCATTATTTTTATCCCTACATGTTATCTTTGAACCGTTTGGGATAAGAACAGGAGTGCGACAGGGATGCCTCTTGTCTCCATTTCTTTTCTTGCTGGCAATAGATTGGGTTATGAGATCATCGGCAACACACAACAGAAATGGAATCCAGTGGACTCTGACTAAGCAGTTGAATGATCTGGATTTTGCTGATGACTTGGCTCTTCTGTCCCATAGCCGTAATCAGATGCAGGACAAATTGAAAACCCTCGATGAGAGGTCACAGCAATTGGGTCTGAAAATATACAGGGAATAGACAAAAATAATGCGAATAAATGCAGGTAATGATAACAGGGTTGAACTTGAAGAAACACCAATACAAGATGTAGAATCATACACATATCTTGGCAGTAATATAGACAAAGTTGGAGGGACAGACAGCGATATTAAAATAAGAATACAAAAGGCAAGAGGAGCTTTCATTGCATTGGGAAATATATGGAGATCAAGAGAAATAGGATCCAACACGAAAATAAGAATCTTCAACTCAAATGTGAAGTCAGTCCTATTGTATGGCTCAGAGACATGGAGAACAACAAAGACAACAATCAAAAAGCTACAGACTTTCATAAATGGGTGCTTGCGTAGAATAGAGGGATTAAAATGGTATGACAAGGTTACCAACGTGGAACTGATGACAAGAACTAGACAAGTGCCAGTGGAACAAGAAATGAGAAGAAGATGATGGCGATGGATAGGACACACACTGAGGAAACCTGTTGATAGCATTACAAGGCAGTCCTTGTTCTGGAACCCCCAGGGCAAGAGAGGCAGAGGAAGACCAAGAAGTACATGGAGAAGAGAGTTGGAAACAGAGGTGAAAATGACGAGGAGAACATGGAAAGAACTTGAGATGATGGCACGTGACAGGAGGACTTGGCATGTGTTTGTTGAAGGCATATGCTCCTTTGGGAGTGGAGGGTTATGAATGAATGAATGTTATCTTTATAATTGGAGATATTTTAACGTTGTATCACGGTAAATTCATCACAATGTAGAAGTAAGATAGGGCGTTGCGGTGTTGTTCGTAGGTGTAGATGGAGGATTTGTGTCCACGGAACCCGATATTTTTCCCACCCTGTGCTTGTTGTGTGTTGAGGACTTCTAAGAATGTGTGTTTGTCTACTTTGTTGTGGTGTTTGTTGAGTGCTTTGGTGGTTGTTTTGTCGTAGTCCCCAAAACAGTGATACGTCTTGCTGCACAGCGAAATCATTCCGCTGCCTTCGTACTCTAATTTAAAAAGGCCCGGTGTCCGTTTGTCGAATAATTTTTGAGCGCGGCATTTGTGACAAAGGGCGCGCGTTTTACCCTCGCTAGCTACAAAGTCGGGTCTATGGTCGGCACATACCTCGGCGGGGAACCATTGGTGGTAGGTACTATAAAATTCGCGTCGCATAGCGGGCTTAACAACGTCCGCTAAGTTACTCGCGTTAAGGGCCAAGTAAAGGCTGTCTGTGTCCGTCTCACATAACTGAAAATCTGACCTATCTACAAATTTATCTAGACAGTCGTAATAAAACTCTAACATGCGTAATTTAGCGTATTGGTACACGAAAAAACCTATCTGGACGGGCAGGTCCCAACTAATAGTCTGTTTAAGTTTTTCTACTTCAAATATATCCTCAGTCACTAAAGTCATTTTCCTAAAGCGGGGGCAGTTTATTAGGTCAGAGGTACCCTCTCCCGTCGTGTACGAGACATCCACATGCTTCGCCTTATTGGTCAACGTTTTACCATAGGCGGCGTTACCCAACAGTTTCATAGTTTCGCTGGTAATGGCATAGGCAGGATCAGTATCACCTTGTCGACGCGCGTTCGAAACAGTGTCCCCAAACTGCTTGAAACACGCCACAGGTGTATACTCAATCACCTGGTAGATACAGGTGACCTCTAAGCCTTTGATTAGGTACCATCGAAGCAAAGGTGTTGTCAACAGAATCTTTTTGCCCATATAACTTCCGATCAACGTCCGCCTGGGGGTAGTCAGAAGTTTATGTTTGTCGGCGTATTCCCGCATGAAGGGCCCAATATCTTCCCTCATGACGTCGACGTTCTTAAAAATGGGCGTCATCTCAGAGAAATGTGCCTTTAGGGAGTCGGGGACATGTATGTCACACTCGACTAGGCCAAACAAGGTCTCGTCTAGCACCGAGGCGAGAATATTTTCTTTTGTCAGCGGGTACCGACATTTAGTGTAAGATGGTTTCTGGGTAGGGAAGGTGGCGTTCAGAAAACGACAGATTGATGGGTCGGTTTTCTTCAATGCCTGCCACTCGCATTCCCACATTTCTACCAAGGTGACGGCGCATTCCTTCCTCAAATAAGAACCAATGACCAGTGTCGCTGTGTACAACTCAGCCAATGGTATGTTGTTGACTGGGTTAACATCACGACCGGTGGTTAGTGGGCAGTTAGGGTGGCCGTGGAATAGACAACCATGGAACTGGTAGGCGGTACGAGAGTCTTTATCCCAACCGTCTACCCTAATGTGCCTATCACCCAACGACATCTCACGGCCGTTAAACTGGGTTTTTAAGGTCACGTTATTTTGGTTCGAGAACCAAGCCAAATAATCACGGCACTGTACGGTATATTTGTGAAGTTTGTGGTGCTTGAAACCATCCTCCCTGTACCGTCTAACGGGAAAGTCAGTGGCCATTTTCTGCATTATTGCCCACAAATAAATGGCGTTGGCATCAAAACCTTTAATGGATTGGGTCATCTTGCCACCTCTAATGCGGGTTTTACCTTGCTCGTGGAACCTGTGAAAAATAATTGAGGGTCCCCCGACTATATTTTGGCGCAAGGTGTTATGTAAATCTGCCTCCCGCCTCGAGCATAACGAAAACGAGACGTTGGACGGGAGTGTTTTGAATAGGTACTTTAACGTGACACCGGGCACGGAGATCGCATCTTTAATCATATCTGCGCCTAGGTCCGCGTAAAAACAAACTTGTTGGTCTAACGCTGCTAGGAAGGGGACCACGTCTTTATTATTGTACCACGTCAGAAAATCGCGCAACGTGGTCATGTGGTTCTCGGCCCACACCTTCTGGCATTCGGCGTACTCGTCGACGGAAATATTAGTATTTTTTAGGGCGGAAAAAAATGCCGAGTGGGGTGGTAACGCCGTTTCGTCTAACTTTGCTAAATCGGTAATATATTCGTAACAGAAAAAGCCTTTTGTTTCTTTAACGTTGTACGCGGCCAGATACTTGCTATAGCTAAACCCCGGGGTTAAGTAGTTGACTATATCTAAAAACGTTATCACGCCACCTGCGCAATCGACACTTCACCCCCACCTCTCGATGCTCCCACCTCTCGATGGTAGACCTAGTACAGGTCTCTAACACTTCACTCCCATATATAAATATTGTATACACAACAATTAAAATACCGGCACACAAAAAACCATACCCCAACACACCCCACAATACATCGTCGTCCACGTCAGTACAAAAAGGTTCCACTCGCTTCAAAAAACCCTCTCAGTAACCTAATCCAACATTATCGATTTTTATTTTTTATTTTCCGTCATTATCGATTTTTTAAATTTTCCGTCATTATCGACTTTTATATATATATATATATATATATATATATATATATATATATATATATATATATATATATATATATATATATATATATATATATATATATATATATATATATATATATATATATATATATATATATAAAAGTGTATGTTTCGGAATTCCTGTGTTAAAAGTTAACATAAATATCTCTGGGGATTTTTTGTTGTTGTTAAAGTCCTACATATCATTTTTAAAGAATGGTTGATTTTGATGTCTTCGTTTCTCTTTCTACCATTCTTACATTTCACTTTAATATATGTGTATATGGTTTAGATAAGAATATAGTCTAAAAAATATGTGTGTCTTTCGCTAGGAAAAAGTCTAAAGAATATATCCAACAGTTTTAACCTTATCCGTGTTTCTCACTTTATTGTTAAGTTTATTTCAAATACTTGTTAGATACTCTATTTATTTTTGTAAACCTTTGTTAAAATGTGCTCGCAAAGAAAAACCATGTGTCTAATGCCTTTCTTTCTCGTCAACAAACCATAACCAGACATCTGAGCGTGCGGTATCACAAATAAAGATCCTATATAGCATATTTTTTGGCTTTAACAGTACTGAACTACACAAAGACAGACGCCTTGTTATAACCATGGTACAAACGACCAAACACGTTAATAAAGCTTATATCTCCATTATTTTAAATGAAAGGGTCACAGAATAAAAACAAGACTGGTTATAAGGGTTGTGTATACCTAACTATTTTATTTCTTTCTCGCACTCTCTCTCTCTCTCTATCTCTCTCTCTCTATCTCTCTCTCTCTATCTCTCTCTCTCATTCTCTCATTCTCTCTCATTCTCTCTCTCTCTCTTTCTTTCTTTCTCAGCTTGTCTGTGTCTTATTTAACTGATTGTTACATATATGTTGTTATATTTAATTTTATGTGTGAGTAACGTCTTCTTGTTCCTCTTCTATTCAACAGATGTCTTCAACTCAAAGATATGGTTGTGCACAGTACAATAGCACTTTTACGAGGAGTCGTGACCTTACTCGGCATACGCGCACAGTCCATACAGACCAACATCACGCCTGTCGTGTCTGTCCTCAATTCTTTGCAGGACCTGAGGTACTACAACATCATATCGAATTGAATCATGGCCCAGCGGCCCCGCGATCCCCCACAGTGGAAGCTATTACACCGGGGGCCGCTACACGAATTGCTGATACAGACACCCTCGTGGGGACCACCACTGCAGCTGGGCACAGTCTGACGTGTGCCCGATGCAACAAGACATTCAAACGCCTTGACAATTTAGGACGACACATCAAAACCGTGCACTCTATGCCTCGTTTTTCTTGTGAGGTCTGTGGGAAAGACTTTACCCGAGGTACCAGCTTACGGACCCACAGAAACCCTAACCAGCTTTCGACCTCAACACAGAACCCAGCAGGCGCCGAAACACGCCCCACAGCATCATGCCCCACATCAACAACAGACTCAAGATCAGTGCACCAACAGACAGCATCATCATCGACGCACCAATCAACATCATCTGCTGCAGCAGGCACCACAACAACTTCCACACTACATACAGACCCATATTCATCAAGTCCCATCCCAGAATCCTCTTCAACAAGTCCCACCCCACCATCCTCTACAACAATTCCCCCTTCAAAGGCTGCAGGCCAGACCAAGAAAAGAACAATGCCCAGTAACGAAATCCCTATGAAAAAATCCCGCTTGGCGTCTGAGAAAGACAGCTTGCAAGACTTACAGGCTGACATAAAACAAGTCTACACTGATAACTGGCAGGCGATCAAAACACACGCAAACAAACATAAATATTTATCAACTTTCACATTCTATCACAATAACGAAAATATCGACTGGGCCCGTCTCTTGACACCAATGTTCACACAACAAACAAAACGCTTCAAAATAAACTACAGTTTCCACATTGTTTTAAGACACAGAGAAACTCGAGAATTAAGATTTTTTTCACTCTTCTCATAACAATGCAGTCGTCTTAAATCAACCTCACCTAGTCAACAATATTACAGATTTCAAATCTTTTGTCTCACAATTACACGATAGCGATATTGTCACACAAGCACAATTAAACAGACCAGACACAAAATATTTTGTCGAAGCAATTCCCGCGACTTCTTTCTATATATATCACATCCAAGACTTTCCCATTGGCTGCTGCTTACAAGACATTCCATCCTTCATCACCAACAATCACCACATCAACACATTACAACACGATTCACATTCAAAACCATACAGTGATAACCTTTGCTTTTTTAGATGTTTAGCCGTTTTTAGGGGTGGTGCCGTTAAAGATGTTAGAAAACCCACGCGGCGACTCGTCGAACAGTGGCAAACACACCAGGGACTTACGACCCTCATCGATTTTCCCGGGGTTAGTTTAATCGATATGCCCGAATTAGAAAAATGTTTTAAAGTAAATATTGACGTATTCGAATTTGATGACGCGCAGACCCTGACCCCCAAACTTAGAGGTAGCGATAGTTTTCAAGATACGTTGCGTCTGTTAATGTTTAAAAATCATTTTATGTACATAGCGGATATCGATAGGGCCAGTAACTCTTTTTCGTGTCCCAAATGCGGTAAGTTGTGGGAGGAGTATTGGCTTATGGAGCGCCATGAAGAGACTTGTACCGGCTCTAAGAGAAGAGAAATATTTAAAGGTGGTGTGTATTCCCCACCAGATACGGTTTGGGAATTAATCAATGAGCTGGGCATAGAGGTAGACACAAAATTCGTCTTCCCGTATCGAGCCACATTTGACTTTGAATGTTATTTTGAGAACAGTCTAGAGTCAAGTGGTAATGCCACTACCTACACGGCCAAATACGTGCCCCTGTCGTGTTCGGTGGCTTCTAACGTCCCCGGTTTTGAAGCCCCCGTGTGTTTTATCACAAAGGGTGATCCACAAGAATTGGTCAATAGGATGGCTCGTTATCTGATCAAAATTGCCGCGGCCTCTTATGAGATTCTGCGTGCGTATTTTGACGATGTTTGCACGCAACTCTGTAATTCAGGGGAGCTCCTTGGTAGATTAGAGGGTTATTTGACCGGTCTCGGTATTGCGAAGGTTGTCGGGATGAACAACCAAACCAACTAGCCCATTCCTGCCTGACATCATCGGGTGAGGATCTGGTTAACATGCACCTAATGGACGTCCTCCTACGGGTGGTCCCACATGACCACCTTGTCGAGCTAACAGTAGAGTTCGTACGGAGAGTGTTAATACGCTATATACAGCGCCACGCGACTCGAGAAAACCATCAACAGAAGTAAAAACACCAGCAAAAGACATGGGCACAAGAACCCTAACCCTTTCTCTATCTCATTTTTATAAGGTTTTACCCACCATTTTATGAATATTCGTTGTCGTTTTTTCCTCACCCCAATACGGCCATGAGTCATTTTTCACATCAACCACGTCAACTATCCTTTTCAACGAATCACAACCTGACTAACACACGAGTCTGGTCACACGCTCGATTTTCGACGAATCAAATCCTAGCTAGGGCACGCCTAAAAAACCCAGATTGAACTGGTATTCCTGCATTTAAACAGACTTTTGGAGACACTCATACTTTATTCAAGCGTTGGTGTGATAACGACAATCTACTTACATCTAGTTCAAGATGACTGCTCCGACCAACTGGGTCTACATCAAAAGTTGTGATGAAATGCTTAAACATTTGTTGACTTTACGAAGCGAAATCCTCGCCGAAATTGCCCGATTACAGTCACCACGCACTGATACCTATCCTACCCTGGCCGATGTCCCAAATCTACCACCGAAAGAGAAGAAACCTACATTCACCGAGGTCACACCACGCAAGACTCGATCTTGGAGATCTCGAAATCGCGCCAAGTTTTGACAGACTACACCACTTAAACGATGAACACAGACGAGATACGGACCACCCTCCTGTCAGATCTATTTGTTAAACGAACTGGGCTTGTTAAAGTTTTAGCTCGTGACCAATACCTCTACGCATCGATCCGACCAAACGGCTGCTTTCGTCATCAACACTGATCCTAGCTATCGCCCCGGTGACCACTGGGTCACTCTATATTATAACGGACTTGGCACTTTTGAATATTTTGATTCTTTCGGCCTACCACCTACAAACTCGGACCTGATTAATTTTATACCAGAAACTCTACTCGACCTGTTAACTACAACCCCAGACATTTACAAAATGTAGTCACCGACTTTTGTGGGCTCTACGCCATTTATTTCATCTTGATCAAAACACGAGGTCGTACTATGCAGCGCGTCCTACTACCCTTTTCGGCTAGACAACACTCCAACGATCGATTAATTTTTCGAATAGTCAGACCCTGGCTAGTACGCTACAAGACTGTTTTTCCTTCATAGACACTCAAGATGACTACACGCGCACCCACCACCTGGGTGTACACGAACAAGAAGTGACAGAATGTTGAAAATGACTATACACACCACCTGGTTGTACATGAAAGAGAAGCCTGACCAAGTAATCCGAGCCGACTGTGCTCTCTCCTAGGCGTACATGAAAAAGCGGTTACAGCACCCATAGATCGTTCTTTGTCAATAAATATATATATATATATAAAATGTATCTAGTGTTTTCTTTTATATATACTCTAACTGTTGTCTAAATGTTGTAATATATGTCTAACTGTTGTAAATATATGTCTACCTGTTGTAATATATGTCTAAATATAACTGTTGTAATATATAGCTAAATATATCGTATAACTGTTTGTACGTATAAATATTGTGTGTAAAAACATAAACATAACAACACAATAAATAAACACCCGCCAATATCGAACTAATATATCGCTATATAGAACAGTAATGCGCCTCCCCCTGACACTCCTCCTGTGGAATCGAGACTTCACTCCCATCTCTCGATGCTAGACCTAGTACAGCTCTCTATCACTTCACTCCTATATATATACATATTGTATACACAACAATTAAAATCCCGGCACACAAAAACCCATACCCCAACACACCCCACGTTTCGACAGCCCCACAAAAGACATCACACAATTAAGATACCTACAGCCAAACACACCAACACATTACCGGTACAATACATCACACAAAAAAAACCCACTAACCTACACCCCACTATACATCGTCACCCACGCCACTCGTTTCAAAAAACCTCTTAGTAACCTAAACCGCCATTATCGCACCACAAAAAACCGCCACTCGCTTTGAAAAAATCCCCTACTAATCCAAAATTATCGATTTTTTATATTTTCCGTCATTATCGCTTTTTTATATTTTTTTTATATTTTTATATTGTCAAAGTATTGTCTGTAAACAACGCCATTATCGAACTAATATATTACTATGTAAAAGTCATGCATCTGATCGTCAGAGGAGGTCCCCCGGCTAAAATATATCGCTATATAATAAGTCACACACCTCCGCCTGAAAATTCCTCCGTCTGAAATCGATCGAGTATTTTGCTATATAAAAGTCATCACCCTCCGCCTGAATGCGACCTGTTTTGCTATATAAAAGTCATCACCCTCCGCCTGAATGCGACCTGTTTTGCTATATAAAAGTCATCACCCTCCGCCTGAAATCGCCTCGTTTTGCTATATAAAAGTCATCACCCTCCGCCTGAAATCGATCGAGTATTTTGCTATATAAAAGTCATCACCCTCCGCCTGAATGCGACCTGTTTTGCTATATAAAAGTCATCACCCTCCGCCTGAAAGCGCCTCGTTTTGCTATATAAAAGTCATCACCATCCGCCTGAATGCGACCTGTTTTGCTATATAAAAGTCATCACCCTCCGCCTGAATGCGACCTGTTTTGCTATATAAAAGTCATCACCCTCCGCCTGAAATCGCCTCGTTTTGCTATATAAAAGTCATCACCCTCCGCCTGAAATCGATCGAGTATTTTGCTATATAAAAGTCATCACCCTCCGCCTGAATGCGACCTGTTTTGCTATATAAAAGTCATCACCCTCCGCCTGAAAGCGCCTCGTTTTGCTATATAAAAGTCATCACCATCCGCCTGAATGCGACCTGTTTTGCTATATAAAAGTCATCACCCTCCGCCTGAATGCGACCTGTTTTGCTATATAAAAGTCATCACCCTCCGCCTGAAATCGCCTCGTTTTGCTATATAAAAGTCATCACCCTCCGCCTGAATACTACCTAAGTTGCGCAATGAGTATTTCCTTATATAAAAAGTCATGTACCAACGCCTGATGCTCCACCTGCGCAATGAGTATTTCCTTATATAAAAAGTCATGTACCAACGACTGATGCTCCACCTGCGCAATGAGTATTTCCTTATATAAAAAGTCATGCAATACAACAACCTACTTATCTCCGCTTAGTAAACAACACGCCCGCCATTATCGAACAAATTTATTGCTATATAAAAGTCATGCGTCTCATCGTCAGAGGAAGTCCCCCGGTTACAATATATCGCTATATAAAAAGTCACGCGCATCCGCCTGCGCCTCCGCCTGAAATCTAACGCCTGAAATCGATCGAGTTTTTTCTTATATAAAAGTCATCACCCTCCGCCTGAATGCGACCTGTTTCCTACATTGTATACTACTGTCCTTCAATTTGCTGGTGTCAAACCTTTTCTGTGTAGTTACAGTTGGTCCAGCCCTTCTTAGTTTCACTTTCAGTTTTGCTACTACTAAATGGTGATCACTTCCCACATCTGCACCTCTTCTTACCTTCACATCTTGTAATGCATGTCTCCATCTACCGTTAACCATGATGTGGTCTATCTGGTTTCTGTCCCGACCATTTGGTGATTCCTATGTTAATTTGTGAATTTCTTTATGTGGGAAAAGTGTTCCTCCAATGACCAAGTTGTTAATGCTACAGAAACTTATTAGTTTATCCCCATTTTCGTTTGCTGTTCTGCTGCCGCATTTTCCCATTGTTCTTTCATTATATGTATTGTGTGTTCCAACTTTCGCATTGAGGTCTCCCATTACTATAACAAGATCATATCTAGGTGTGTCTTCCATTTCTTTCTGCAGTTGTTGATATAATTCATCCTTGACCTCCTCATCGCTATCATTCGTTGGTGCGTAGCATTGTATTATTGTAGTGTTGGTGAATCTCCCTCTCAGTCTTAATCTTATGAGTCTGTTGTTGATGCGTTTCCATTCCAGTAATGTCCTTTCTATTCTTTTCTGTAGAATAATGGCTACGCCTTCATTGTGCTGTCCATCCTCTCTTCCAGAGTAAAGTACTGTTTCTCCTGTTGCTGTTTTAACTTTTCCTGCCCCTGTCCATCTGCTCTCGCTTATCCCTAGAATGTGTAACCTATAGTTTCTCATTTCTGCCGTGACCTGTCTTAGTTTACCTGTCTCGTTCATTGTCCTGACATTCCAAAATCCTATTCTTGTATCCTGTTTTGCGGTCAGGACATCCGTTTTCATGTCAGTGGCTTCCTTTCGGCTTTCACCACTGACAGTCATACGAGCCACAGACTCCGAATGTCCATCCCGCAGCAAAGTTTGTTCATTTATTGTTGTTTCCGTAACTTCATTGTTTTTTTACATAGACAGGGGTGTCAGCCCTATGCTAAAACCCCCAACCTGAAGGACCAGGGTACCAGCTTTTATCTGACCCCTACCCACACAGACCAGTCCAGCTTGGTTGAACCTACCAGGAATAAAACTCCCGCTGGCATAGCTCTGGGGATTGTCAGGGTACGCAAGCTGCCATACCGCTACAAGGTATAGGTACCATTGATGGCAGACTGCACTAGCACAGAAGAGGAAAACAATGGTGATAAAGATGACATAAAGATGGAAGAACTGAAGGCAGCGCTGGAGAAAATCAAGATGGGCAAAGCAGCAGGGCATGATGGTATAACACCAGAAATGGTTAAGTACATGGGAGCATCAGGTGACCTATTACTCTTAAGGGTCCTACAGGCAGCATGGTGCAACAAGACCATACCAAAGGATTGGGGGATTGCCATCATAACACCAAATTTAAAAAAAGGTGACAATCGACAATGTGGAAACCACAGAGGCATATCCCTTCTCAGTGTCCCTGGTAAAATCTACTCTAGAATCCTAGAGCAGAGACTCCGACCCCTAGCTGAGCCACAATTGGATGAGATCCAGTGCGGATTCCGAGCTCACCGAAGTACTCAAGACCTAATCTTCACACTCAGACAGCTGAGTGAAAAGGCCCTTGAGTATAAGAGGGAGATCCATCTTTGTTTCATAGATCTGGAAAAGGCGTTTGACAGAGTCCCCTGGAGCAAACTTTGGGACTGTTTGGCAAGGAAGAACGTTCCAGCACCTCTGATTCATGCTATACAGAGCTTCTACAAGTCTTGCAGAAATTATGTGAGGACAGCAAACCATAAGTCAGAAGAGTTCAGGACCACCACTGGCGTAAGACAAGGTGATATCCTGTCACCTTATCTTTTCATACTCCTTATGGACGATGTTATCAAGGCATGTAAGAAGAGAACAAGAAAGTATTTAGTGGGGTACTGGAAGATGAGACAGGTATGTATTTCAGAGCTGGCATTTGCTGATGATGTTGCCCTGATTGCTAAATCAGAGGCACATCTCCAATCCAACCTGCAAGTCTGGAATGAAGAGCTAGAGAAGAGAAGGATGGTCATAAGCAGCTCTAAAACAAAATCCATGGTGATATCACGAGAAGAAAGAAGACATCATATTAAGCTGGGAGAACAGGTCCTGGAGCAGGTCCACCACTTTAAATATCTTGGAGCTATTATAGACCGAAAGGGAGGCATCAAAGAAAAGTTGGCAACTCGAAAAGCAGCAGCTGGGAGACTTTTTCAGGCCATAAATCAAGGATTCCTCAGCAAGAGAGAGGTTGGTAAGAAAACGAAGATGGCGGTGTACCGCTCCACCTATGTCACAGTCTTGACATATGGATGCGAGTCATGGGCAATGACTACAACCCACAAAAGCCAGATCCAAACCTCAGAAATGAGGTATCTGAGGAAGGTGGTTGAAGTAACAAGAAGAGACATGGTCCGCAACCAGACGATACGTCAAAGCCTAAAATCCCACCCCCTGCAGACCCAAGTAGAACAGTCCCAACTAAGATGGTTTGGCCATGTCTGCAGAATGGGAGAAGATCGGCTACCACGACAAGCATGGGAAACAAAGAGCCAGGGATCCAGACCCCCAGGACGACCCAGAGTGGGCTGGGAGGACAACATTAGACAATCTTTGAAGGACCGGGGACTAGAATGGAACCAGGCCAGGAGGAAGACAGCCGATAGGATAGTCTGGCGCTCTCTCTTCCAAACCTCTACACCTCACGGTAGAATGGGAACGACTAAGTAAAGATAATGACTGCTAGCATGCCATGGGAACAGCGAGCTTGCGTGGAAAGCGATTTTAAGTCACTAAATCTACATAAATGCCCAAGTTCAGCGATAGCAGCGTTGAATAAAACAGGGGCGGAGACGGATCTATATTTTGGGAGCTCTGAAGCTTCAACTCTTGGAGAGCCCCTTTTATTTAAAAAAAAGTTTTGGGGGATGGGAAATAAACGTGTTATAGAGAAAAACTGGACTGCGGAAAAGGGGGGTGGAAGGTGGTGAAGCTCAAGCTTCATTGTAGGTCCGCCTCTGGAAGCAAGAGAATGTTTGGGACACCATATTGTTTATTCTCATCTCGCTGCTTCAACGTTTAGCCGAGAGAAGCTATCCAGGTACCTACCTCCAGTTCAGTGACAAGGGCTCACGGCTGAGTCAACAAGACCTTTAGGCAGGTCGCAGAGTGCGAGTGTTTTTCGTAATTGGGCTTTGGCCTCCTAGAATATGTGTGTACTCGTGTGTCCGTGTAAGTAACGGTACGTGTGTATATTGTCATTGTTCTGTTTTGGACAAGGTGTCTTATATACGCATGAATAGAGCTAGTTTGCTGTAAAATGTGATATAGTGGCACGGATTGCTGTAAAATCATTACTTTCAGTTTATTTAAAGCACAACACTGCCATCATCGATAAATATTTAACACCATTTTAACCATAATGATCTTTTCTAAATTGTGTAAACACACACACTTTCTCTCTCTCTCTCTCCCCTCTCTTTCTCCTTTGACTCTCACTTTCTAAATATCAGAAACACAATTCTTGCATGAGTACCTGTCCAAACATTAACTAATATTTAATAACTACCTACCATACACTAACAAGCGAAGGTGTAGCTGACTCACCATCTTTCATCTGTTAGAATATCCAGGATTGGCATCTACAATGCTAGGTCAGTGTTTGAACAATCTAGAAATACACAGGTGGCGGTAACAATTAAAAGCTATCAGTGTAACATATTAGAACTATGGTGGGAGCGGTAAGGAAAAATAAAACAGAGGAAATGGTGCTCGTCTTAGATTGTGAAGAGGAATGTTCACCTGAAGAGGAATGTTCACCTGACAGTGAAAGTGCTGAATTCTTCAATGTTGTCGAGCGTGGCCTACAACGCGCTTATATATGGGATGCAATGGGAACCAGAATAATAACAGCAAGACTGACATTAACCAAAATTACACTGACAAACAACATTTTTCTTTCTTATATAAGAATAAATGTTCTTAGGTCAGTTTCTTGCGCTGATTTCAAATTTGAAATCCGTTTATCTCTATCACATCGGGTTCTTAAGATATTTGTGAATAAATATATTTTTGGGAAACCGTTATTTGCTCTGTTTCATTTTTACTATATAAAAAAGTTAGTTGCTTATCCTTTACAGGACGTGGCAATCAACCCCAGCTTTTATTGGCTGTATGTGATTTTTCTAGGCAATTTTTTTCATTCAATAGTTTGCCATTGCTTTCTGAACGGTACGGCGCTTATACCATTGTTAAAAATCCACACAAAGCGATCTGCTACCAAACCGCCTGCAGCAGGTTTCGAACCTGGTATATCTGGATTATGAAACTGCGTTCTTATCCATTAGGCCACAGACGCCGACTTTTACTATATAACTTATTAAAAATTAATAAAATGCAAAATAATTCTACTTTTTATACTGCTAAAAGATGCATGACATATGTTACGCTATTTTTCACATAGTTACTGTATTTTGAAATAATTCTGAGCGAAATATGGCTTCTAGAAGTTGTAGAAATTCGGCTGATCTGTTCTGTTACGTGTGCGGATATTTTACCGATCGTGTTCACCAGAAAAACTTTACACCATTACTAAAGAAAGCATATGAACTTTATTTCGATTCGAAAGTTGATGATACAAATAAATCTTGGAAGCCAAATGCAGTTTGTTCGACTTGTGCAAATACATTGGCAGGTTGGTTACGAAAATCGCCGAAGCATAAGTCGATGCCTTTTGGAGTGCCAGTAATATGGCGTGAACCGACAAATCACGCTACTGATTGTTACTTCTGCTTGACAAATATCCATGGTTTCACTTTTAAAACTAGAAAGTCTGTGGTTTATCCAAATATTGAATCGGTTTCAAAACCAGTGCCTCATGATCCAATCACGTGTCCGATCCCAGTTCCACCAGAACAATATCCGTTGGACGTGAATGAACCATCAGAAAGTGATAGTTTACCTGCTTTAGAAACTAATTCTGACTCGGATTATATATCGGTGAATGATGGTGTTCACTTAATTAACCATTCAGAACTTTCAGATCTAATACGTGATCTCGCTCTTACCAAAGTACAAGCGGAATTACTCGGTTCGCGACTCAAAGAATGGAATCTTTTAGCGCCCAATACTCCGATATATAAATTTCGTCATAGACACAGAGAACTTGTTCAATACTTTGAGATGGACGATGACATTTGCTACTGCAAAGATGTAAACGGTCTAATGGTGCACCTCGGTCATGAGCACATAGTCAACGAATGGCGACTTTTCATCGACTCTTCCAAGACTAGTCTAAAATCCGTGTTATTGCGTAACGGAAATTTATTGTCATCAATTCCAGTCGCCTACTCTGTTCATATGAAAGAAACTTATGACAATATGGCTATACTTTTGGCAAAAATAAAGTACAATGACTATAAATGGCGGATTTGTGGAGACCTAAAGGTCATTGCAATTCTCATGGGCATGCAGACTGGGTATACTAAATTTTGTTACTTCCTATGTAAATGGGACAGCCGCAACAGACAGGAACATTATGCAAGAAAGGTGTGGCTATCAGGGATCGTATGCAGCTCGGGCATAAAAATGTAATACACAAGTCATTAGTTAACAAAGACAGCATCATTTTACCACCGTTACATATAAAGTTGGGGTTCATGAAGAATTTCGTAAAAGCGTTAGATAAAACGAGCAAAGCTTTCACTTATCTTCGAGAAAAGTTTCCGCAAGTTAGCGATGCAAAGATAAAGGAAGGTATCTTTGTAGGACCTCAGATTAGGAAAGTTATTGCAGACAAACAATTCGAGAACTTGTTACATGGTAGTGAACTTCGCGCATGGATGGCATTCAAATCGATCGTCGATAACTTTCTGGGAAATCACAAATCTGTCGACTATGTGCATATTGTTAAACAGTGCATAGATGCATACAGAATTATGGGCTGTAACATGTCCCTCAAAATCCATCTGCTCGATTCGCATCTTGACTTTTTCCCTGACAACCTTGGCGAAGTCAGCGATGAACATGGAGAAGATTCCATCAAGATATCGCCGTAATGGAGTCCCGTTATCAAGGACGGTGGAGTGTGACCATGCTTGCCGATTATTGTTGGATGCTTCATCGCGATGTACCACATGCCATTCACCGACGAACGTCGACTGCAAAGAAATTCAAGCCTACATAATTGTTATACTTCTTGTACGAATGATGTTGTAATACTGTATGCGTTGTTAAAAAACTTCAATTGCGTATTTCTAGAGATCCCGACCTGATAGAGAAAAACGGTTTGCAGATTTAAAAACAGCGCATTAAAACTGACCAGAAAAACATAGAAATGTTAGAGAAAGAAAAAGATGAATATTACACAGCAGTAAACATCTTATAACCACAGTGAAGAACATATGAAGCAAAAAATTTCAATATCAGAATTTAGAATGTCGTGCATAAAAGGAAATTAAAACATTAAATTAATGATAGATGTTCTAAAAGCAAGGATAGGAAGCCATTACAGAGGTTTTGAGACATATTGTCTAAGAAAAATGAAGGAAAATACAGAAATGATTGCATAATTCTGCACTACTAATCAGTCATTACAGAAGAAATGGTATTTTAACTTTTTTTTTTAAAATAAAAATGTTGCCACGTATTTTATTCATATTTTTCTCAAGTACACATTTATGCAAGTCTGTATCATGTTTTGTTGTCAGGCAGCATTAGTTGATGAAGATCCTTCATTTGATAAGATAGCTTAAATCGCTGCTCTTCACGATATCAAAATTTCTGGAAATTAAACAATAAATGGTAATGATTTTACTCTATCAAACACAAACTACTGCCATCACTGGTGTCAATACCTTGTCAAGGTATGGCGGCTTGCGTACCCTGATTACCCCCAGAGCTATGCCAGCGGGAAATTTACTTCTGGAAGGTTCTACCAAGCTGGACAGGTTTTCGCGGGCAGGGGTGAGACTAAAGCAGACACCCTGGTCCTCCAGGTTGGGGGTTTTAGCATAGGGCTGACACCCCTGTCTATGTAAAAAGAAATGAAGTTACGGAAACGACAACAAATGAACAAACTTTGCTGCGGGATGAACATCCGGAGTCTGAGGCTCGTATGACTGTCAGTGGTGAAAGCCGAAAGGAAGCCACTGACACGAAAGCGGACGTCCTGACCGCAAAACGCGGAACAAGAATAGGATTTTGGATTGTCAGGACAATAAACGAGACGGGTAAACTAAAACAGGTCACAGCAGAAATGAGAAACTATAGATTACACATGGAGCAGATGGACAGGGGCAGGAAAAGTTAAAACAGCAACAGGAGAAGCAGTACTTTACTCTGGAAGAGAGGATGGACACAATGAAGGTGTAGCCATTATTCTACAGAAAGGAATAGAAAGGACATTACTGGAATAGAAACCAATCAACAACAGACTGATAAGAATAAGACTGAGAGGGAGATTCACCAACACTACAATAATACAATGCTACGCACCAACGAATGACAGCGATGAAGAGATCAAGGAAGAATTATCAACAACTGCAGAAAGAAATGGAAGACACATCTAGATATGATCTTATCGTAGTAGACCTTAATGCGAAAGTTGGAACACACAATACTTATAATGAAAGAGTAATGGGGAAATGCGGCAGCGGAACAGCAAACGAAAATGGGGATAAATTAATAAGTTTCTGTAGCATTAACAACCTGATCATTGGAGGAACACTTTTCCCACACAAAGAAATTCACAAATTAACATGGGAATCACCAAGTGGTCGGGACAGAAACCAGATAGACCACATCATGATTAATGGTAGATGAAGACATGCATTACAAGATGTGAAGGTAAGAAGAGGTGCAGATGTGGGAAGTGATCACCATTTAGTAGTAGCAAAACTGAAAGTGAAACTCAGAACGGCTGGACCAACTGTAACTACACAGAAAAGGTTTGACATCAGCAAATTGAAGGACCCCCTTACAAGAAAAGGTTTTGTGGCTGATATAAAGAAGCTATATCAATTTGCCAAAAGTCAGGAAAAGACATTGACTGATGATATAGACCAGAAATTCAAAACCATTTCAACAATATATACCGTAAGGAAAGCAGCAAATCATGCTTGGGATTCCAGGAAAGGAAGAAGCAAGACTGGATAACACCAGAACCATTAAACACCATAACGATGAGAAAGGAAATAAAAAGAAAGAAAACAGAAGCGAAGTCCCCCAGGCTAAAGCAACTATATAGCGAACAGTACAGTCAGCTGGACAAGGAAGTTAAACGCCAAACCCGAGCCAACAAAAGGAATTTCTTAGACGATCTTGCAGGACAGGCAGAAGAGGCTGCACTGAGAAATGAACAAAGCACAGTATACAAAATAACTAAAATCATCTGTGGAAAACGAGGTGCAAACAATGTTACACTAGTAAGAGATAATCAAGGAAATCTCACCACGACAGCAGAGGGACAGGAAACAAGATGGGTAGAGCATTTCAGAGAATTTCTGAACAAGGAACCACCAGAGACACAATTGAATGTTCCTGAGGCTGAAAATGATTTAGATGTTAATACAGACATTCCACGAAAAGAAATCATCACAGCAATCAAAGGGTTAAAGAATGGAAAAGCTCCTGGCCATGATAACTTAAATGCAGAGCTATTTAAGTGTGGAAGATTATGATAATAGATTTCATATTATCTATTTCTTTATCTACACTTCTTTTTTGCCAAACGTTCATCGTCATACTTTTGCTGTCACCTACACCTGGGGGTTAAATCCAAACCAGTCTATACATTCTGAGATCGGTCTCTTTCTTTTCAATTTAGCACGGAATTTATTTCTGTTCGCTATTTCTTTGATGTTGTTCACGAGCAGACTATTAGCTATGTTGATCTGTAATTTATTCCTAGCACCAGCGACTTAAACTCGTTGGATAAGATCAGATGGGATCAGACAGCGACTAAGGGAGATAATTTCTATTAACTTTCCCTTGAAACCCACCCACTAGAGCAGGTAATTGATCACGGCGTATTGCCAGATCAAAGACGGGCTTCGCTTGATGACCACGTCTGCAAGTAATAAAGTAATTAAACACGGTCTGGTCAATTACGTATATGCTTGATTTTAGCGAGAACGGGGAGTTCTGGTTTTTCGGCGTTAGTGTGAGTAGATCTTTGATTTATAGATCCGAGCATAGATCCACCGTGGGTGTGAACATGTGGCAAGAGTCTGCAAGTTATAACTTTCCCTTTGATTTCGATACCAGAGTATTATAACTAAAAAGTTACTCAGTACTCATCAGCTTTTTAAGACGTCTAGCGGCAATTTCTAGAAATACTTTGTATTAAGTGTAGTTTCTTAGTTTATCGTTGGAGAATAATCTAGAAGTAGTTTGTGTGAAGGTAAATATATCTACCAGTAGTTGAGTGATTTATCTAGTTAAATGTCAATTATAGTCACTAGATTGTGTGCAGAGTGATTTACTAGTTAAATCGTCAAAGATATTTCTTTAGGTTTTATTGTGTTACCGTGGCTAGCAGAACAGATAATAATTTCTAAATAAACTCTTCTAGTCATATATAAATTTTATTAACTGCTAGTAACCAGTCAGACAATATTTTAACCAACTAGTAAATGCACTGATTCATCATGAGTATTGACGAAATACGTATTTATTTCTAATTCATGATGATTGATTTTTTAAAAATGACTAGAATTTATTTCACGGAAGTTTTAAACGATAATGAGAAGCGCTAAGCTTGTAGTTTATAATCTAAGTTAAATAACCGAAGTGGATATATATATTATTTTACGCGAGGTAGGATAGGATTGTGAATACTGTTAAGGTTAAGTATTTTGTATGTTTCTCTTCCTTTTACACAGTATCTGGGTCATACCCTAAAACTACCAGCGGCTTCTGTTTATGTATATCAGAGAAATAACAAGAAGAAAGAACAATTGGTGTAATTTATACTGTAACTGGCATATAGATCCAGAGTTCTTTCCCTATATCAAAGTTTCAGTCGGCCCGTGGTGGCGACTAAATTAAAAAAAACCTTTGACATAATTTAACTTGTGACATTACCTGAATAACAACCACTGTGTTGTGAAGAAGATCTATCCTGACCAGATTATTTTACCTGACACTCGATGTAACGATCGATTATTCCAAGCTACTGTACCATTGTGAATTTAGATCTCATAAGTAGTTTCCTACCTGGACAAAAAGTGAGGTGAAATTTATCAGCATCCTACTTACCATAGTGAAGCAAGCGTTTCCCAAGATTTGAGTTCATTAGCCTTGGAGAAACTGGGGCTTGTTTTCGCCAAAACACAACATTGGATGAACTGTGTGTGTGTACCTAAATGATTGTTCCAGTTGTGGTGAATGCACCTATTAGTAACCCTTGTTCTATTAGTGTGTATTACGTATGTTTATTTGTATGGGATTTGATAGTCAACTTATTTGCTGTTGTGAAATTCTTATGATAAATAAAATTTACATAAACTTTATTCACCTGTGTCGGTCAGCTCGTCCAAACAAATCCATATTTCATAGATATAGTTGTTTCACGTCTGTACGTCTAAATGTCGTCACTTATGTATGTGTGTCTGTAAGTGGTTGATATAGAGTGTATCTATATAACCGAGTAATCTGTCTGACAAACACTTTCTGTTGTAGAGATAGGCTGAGCGAGAGAAGTTTTTTCTCGAGTTTCAGGGACAGAATTTACTTATTTTCCACCATCTCACTCGTGAAAAGCTATTTCTTATATTATCTCTCACTGAGTCACCTCATGTTCTAGTCTATTCAGAAGGGATCAAATTTTGTCTTAATTCACCTATCATAAATCTACGACATTAAGACAGACCCTGAGCTAGCAGCAGAACTATTAGAACCACTATTTGCACAAGTCTGGAAAACAGGGACAACACCAACGGAGTGGAACAAAGGAATAATTGTCAAATTGCCCAAGAAGGGAGATCTTGCAGACTGCAATAATTGGAGAGGAATCACTCTTCTCTCAGTTCCCAGCAAAATACTAGGCAGGATAATTATACAGAGAATTTCAAAAGCAGTAGACCCCAAACTGAGGAAAGAACAAGCAGGATTTAGAAAGAACAAAAGATGTGTAGATCATATATTTACCCTCAGGAACATTATAGAGCAGTGCTCAGAATGGCAAAGACAGCTGTACATTAATTTCGTTGATTTTGAAAAGGCTTTTGACAGTATACATAGGGACAGTTTATGGAAAATATAGAGGGCTTATGGAATTCCAAGCTGCATAGTGTCAATCATAAAAAGCCTCTATGCCAACTTTACGTGTAGCGTTGGGCAGAGCAACTTTACCTTTGAGGTGAAGACAGGAGTACGACAGGGATGCCCCTTATCAACCACTCTATTTTTAACAGTCATAAACTGGGTGATGCGCCAGACACGGTTGTTTGTATCCTATACCACACGGCTGTTTGTACCCTATATCAGAGCCCTCTTTTAGTTTCGGTGACCGGAATTCGGACACCGGGTAATAAATCTTCCTGTGCACCGTAAACACCTACTGCTAGTTTCGGCGGGGAAAATCAGCTGATGTATGTGTAAAATCAGTAATTATATAAATCATTACACACTCGTTCTGGATAAAAAAAAGGAGGGTAAAGGATCATGTTACACGCCCATTGAGGCATATTGGGAATATGGTGTTAGGCCCATATTTTCTTGACCATCGGCACACTAGGGCTAAAATTGAATTTTTTCAGGCAGGTATTGAACTTTGTGAGGATAAGGAGGAGACAGATAGTTTTAAAGTTAAACTTGAAAATGCACAAGATGTGGTGGCCAAACTTCAGTTTCAAGATCTGTGTGCTAGGTCTGGTCCAGTTTGCTCACACTTGAACAAGGTACTAGGCAAACACAAAATCATACCACAGGCTTATCATAGCAGAGCATTCATAGGGAATCACTGCCACAGATATCTCACACAAAAAGTTTATAAAGATCTTACAGGGGCAATCATTACACAAACACTGAAAATTACAGACAAACAAGATATAACTGACATAGCTTTTATTGCCCAAGAACAATTCAACTCACTGAACGAAGCATTTGAGAAAGTACACAACAAAATATCACACAGTAAACCAATTAGTAAAGAATCAATAACAGCATCAATAGAGACATATATGTCTTTGTTCAGAAAGCTATTCCCCAGTAAGACAATTCCTAAACAGCACATATTAGAAAAACATTGCGCAGACTGGATCAGAACTCATGATGTACGATTGAGAGATAATTGTTAGCTCTCATGTTTTGTGGACAATTGGGTGTGTTATTTTAAGGTAATAAATGTGGACTTGCAATTTAATGTTTCAATAATTAATGTTTGACGCATGAATCCAAAACAAAACTATGATATCCATTTTCTGCAGGTTTTCTACTTTTGATTTCTGTAATTTGTTATGCGTGTGATTGTGATCGTTTTAGTGTACACTGCATAAGAAACAAACCATAACAAAATATTAAAAAAACGTAAATTTTACACTATTACAGACTATTATATCTTCTGTTCTAATTGTGATAAAATGTTTGTTCTTGTTCTAAAATTTACTTTAACATTTCTAGCCTAGCCTAACGCAAAATTAAAGCCAATATTTATAATAATAAAGTAGCCTAAAAGCATTAATTAAGCCCTATCAAAAGTAAACACCGCCACATTTTTTCCCCGTAAGGAAGTTCACCACGTGACCTCTGTCACGATTGCTATAAATAGCGCGGTCAGGCATCTATCTTTACAGCAGAATTAGTGGCAATCCTAAAAGCTTTAGAAATAGCTGCAGAAAATCCACCAAAAAAAGTAACCATTCTCACAGATTCCCTATCATCAGTACTAGCAATCAGAAACAGAACAGAAGGCAGCAGGCCAGACATTATAGAGGAAATACTACAGGTTAATACATATCTACAAAATACAGGATGCAGTGCAACACTAACATGGATACCATCACATGTGGGGATAGCAGGAAATGAGCTAGCAGACAAAGAAGCCAAAGGGGGGAGAACTAGCCATAACCAAATTGAAGTAGGCTTAGGGAAGTTTGAAATTAAGAGCTTAATTGCTCAAAAAATAACTAAAGAATGGATAACAGCATGGGACCTAAGTAAAAAAGCAAGACACTCATATAAAATCCTTAAAAAACCAAGCAAAAAATGTCAAATAAAAGATGAACTAAAAATACCAATTAATAAAAAAATTGCTGAGACTCAAGCTGGGAACTGGATATTTCATGATAGAGGAACCCACATGTGAAGAGTGTCAAGAACCAAACACAATTAGGCACTTTCTAGTGGACTGCAAAAAATATGACCAACAGAGGCAAAACATTAAGACATACTGTAGTAACCACAAGGTAGAAATGAGTGTAGAAAATCTCATAGGCACAAAGAGCCCTTCAGAAATGCAAAAGTTAATAAAACACTATATATTACAAAAACTAAAGCTAACATATAAAAATCAAATAAGGAATTGAACCAGTAGTCCAAACTGGTGAAAGACTCGCCCCAGAAACATACAGATTAACCAAATAAACCATCCAGTAAAAATCAAAAACATACTAACTTAGAAAATAGCATATATTGGAATTTTTTTTTAAAACCATGTTGAACTATAACTACAAAAGGAAAAATACCGACTAGAGATAATATAATATAAAACAAATACAAACAAAAACATATTACAATAAAAGAAACACGTCCTGATATAACCAACAAATCCATGTACATGGTAGATGGTTGAAAGGGGCGTGCTACAAAATGAAGTAGCAAACACATTAATAAAAAAATAAAAAAAAAAACTAAAGTGTCGCTCGCAAACCGCCGTGCAGACAACAGAGGGCAGTCCAAGAGGAATAAGATGGACTACATTTTCTACATTAGAAGATCTGGAATATGCAGATGACATTGCACTACTAGCACTAACACATCAACACATCCATGAAAAAACGGATAGACTTAATAAGTATAGGCAACAGGTGGGCTTGAGCATCAATCTAAAGAAGTCAGAGGTCGTGACGCTCAATGTGAGCAACCCTGAGCCCATATCAGTAAGGAATCAGCAACTGGAACAGACAGACACCTTCACATACCTAGGATGCATAGTAACACCAGACGGCGGAGCAAGCAAAGACATCAACAACAGAATGAACAAAGCAAGAACAGCCTTTTTTTTAGTCTAAACAATATCTGGAAGTCCTCTCAGTACAGCACAAGGACAAAATTAAGATTATATCAGAGCTGTGTGCTTTCTGTGTTTCTCTATGGTGCGGAATGCTGGAGAGTTACAGAGAAGGAAATGTAGAAATTGTCCTCTTTTCACACAACAAGCCGGAGAAAAATTCACCGAATCTTTTGGCCGAATACCATCACCAACCAAGATCTGCTTACTCGAAGCAAGCAAGAGGACATGCACACCATCATAGCTGGCAGACGCTGGAGCTAGGTTGGCCATGTCCTCAGAAGAGACCCCGATGCCATAACAAGAACAGCTATGCTATGGACCCCTGAAGGAAAACGAAAGAGAGGCCGACCAAAAACAACTTGGCGGAGGACTGTGGAGGCTGAGATGCAAAGAATGAACCAGAGTTGGGGCACTGTAAGAAGGATAGCCACAGACCGAGCAAAGTGGAATCAATTTGTTGTTGCCCTACAAGACGCCACCAGGCGTGATGGCCGCTGACTGCTTTGACGGTCGGCGGCTAAGGATCAAAGAAGAAGAAAAGAAACACAAACTAGATGAAACCAATATACAAGAAGAAAAAGCAATATTAACATTACTAAATCGGGTACATCAGTCAATTAAATTCAAGGCATGTTCTGCAAAACACCAGTGTACGAATGCCATCACTTAACACTTTTATCTGCCCCTAATGGAAATATCTTGGGTTGCAACTCCAAAAGAACTGTTGTTTTTTGTTTTGTTTTTTTTCCTCTCAATTTTCAAAAGGTAGAATCCATGACCGGACCTCAAGCCTCTAATAAGAACGTCAAAGAAGTTAAGTATCATTCACAATACTGACAATATCAAATTTTCAACCTGGAGATTGGCAGCGACAAATTCTCAACGTGTCGGCAAATGAACTACCAATAAAATGTTTTGTCGATATTGGAACTGCTGACAAAATTTGTGAGAGTGGTTATTATGAACTGAGACTAAGACTACAACCACCCTATTAACTATTAAAAAACTGTGATTCTTTCAGTATTCCTGTCACAACATGGACCAGTGTTGGAGTGAAGCTAAGTGACAACGTTCCCGCTCTGATAATAAATAGCAGTAGCTGACACACAAAGCGGTAGTAACATTTTCGAGATGCAATGGTTTCATGCCTTTGGTCTAACTATTACTGACTGTAGACAAATATTTCCTGCAATTGTAGTGGGGTTGAGCCATTAACTCAATTCAAATTTTTCCGTATGTCAATGAGCTTTTTGAAACAAATTTCCAAATGTCGTGGCAGACATAGTCAGTCTTATTGTATGGATAACAACAAAAAAATCAATAAAAAATCAACATACTTTCATAAATGGGTGCTTGTGTAGAATAGAAGGATTGAAGTGTGACCAGATCAATAATATGGAACTGAAGACAAGAACCAGACAAGCACCAGTGGAACAAGAGATGAGATGACGCTAGTGATGAATAAGACACACATTGAGGAAACGTGTTGATAGGACACACTTTGATGAAACGTGTTGATAGGACACACATTGAGGAAACGTGTTGATAGCTAGGACACACATTGAGGAAACGTGTTGATAGCTAGGACATACATTGAGGAAACGTGTTGATAGCTAGGACACACATTGAGGAAACGTGTTGATAGCTAGGACACACATTGAGGAAACGTGTTGATAGCTAGGACACACATTGAGGAAACGTGTTGATAGCTAGGACACACATTGAGGAAACGTGTTGATAGCTAGGACGCACATTGAGGAAACGTGTTGATAGCTAAGACACATATTGAGGAAACGTGTTGATAGCTAGGACACACATTGAGGAAACGTGTTGATAGCTAGGACACACATTGAGGAAACGTGTTGATAGCTAGGACACACGTTGAGGAAACGTGTTGATAGCTAGGACGCACAACTCAACCTATTGTCTCATATAAGTTCAATCTATTTTCTCGGACCAACTGCAATATAACCAAAACAGTCCTTGTTAGGACTCAATCTATTGTCTCCTATAACTCAATCTATTGTCTCCTATAACTTCAGTCTATTATCTCAGATAAAACCAACTGCAATATAACCAAAACAGTCCTTGTTAGGACTCAATCTATTGTCTCATCTAACATCAATCTATTGTCTCCTATAACTCCCACCTGATATATCCAAACAGTCCTTCTCGCATATACTCCTATCATAAGAACATAACAATATTGTTAGGATATATGTTACCAGCTAGTATAGCACTTGTCAGAGAGGGCCTGGTATATTATAGGGGGAATGGTTGTATCACACCTAGGTGTACATATTATGGGATGTATTCATGTATTGAATGTATTCATGTATTGAATTTATATTACTGAATGTATTCATGCATTGAATTTATATTATTGAATGTATCCATGTATTAGTTTATCAGAAAGAATCAGGAGCAGGAGCACAGTGATTGCACAGGATCGTATTATTTACACATAGGATAGGTAGGTATGTAGGATAGGGGTGTTAGACTTCAAGATTTGTAGGGTGCGGTTCGAGATCGTGTTTGACAAGATTGTGGTCTTCGGAAGAGGTGTTTTTTATACCATCAGAAGTGAGGAGATAATTTGCTATGTAATTTATGTAGTTATGTTATAACTAATAGTAGACAGATGGACGTTAAGAATAAAAAAAAAGTTTCACTCCTCGTATGCGATCAGGTGATCTGTGTGATAGACTAGCAATATTTGCCATCTCTTGGGAATAGTATATATTATTGCGACCATAATATGTCCTATCTGAAATGCGACTGCTAAATTTTAAAACACTCACTGATTTCGCTCGTAGTCTGTACCAGTCTGTGAGATACTTAGATACAGTATAACTACACAAGCGACGTATTAGAACATGTGACAGAATGACGCACGACTAATGCTAGCAAGATAGCATAGATACCGAGATAAATAGATAACATAATAATAAAAAGATATGTAGACCGACTACGATAGCGACCATTAGCAAATTGCGCATATATAGCATTTATTAAAGCATAGATAAGTAGGTAGGTCAAGTATGATAAGCATTTTTATCAATCATAGGTTTCGGTATCGATTGTTTTACTAGACTGTGGGTTTTCGCGTAAATTAGTTTACAAATTGAGGCAATATTTTCAAACAGGTTTGATTACTGGTAAAGGAAATCTTGTTGACGATCCAACTATGGACTGTTACAATACTAAAACAAAAGAATCAAAACTTACAACAAAGAATTAATCGAAATTAAAGTCAGTAATAGGGGTTATACAGTTAGATACAGGATAGATAGTAGATGAGGAAAGACTAGATCTATCCCGTGATACCGATATTTATGTCGAGGATGGAGAGGTGATGGATAGATAGATATGATACATAGATAAAGAAACCTAGTAAATAGAGAAACCATCATGTAGGATATATAAGATAAGATAAATATATAAATGACAAGTAGAAGTGATTTTCAAATGATCCTGCCGGAGAGGCGAGTGACGTCAGGGATGTCATCACCCATTTCAGTGGCGGACTTCATTTCATGAATATACTATGTGAGGCAAATATCTCTTAGGGCCATTAGTTGAGAGTCGCATATGTCAGTCATTGTTTCCCATTTCGGACAATACACTCATTAAGTGTCATCTGAACTACTAGATCTTAATTATGTTAGGGGTTGGGGGTGGAGCAAGGTCATAATTATGGACGTGTCTCTCCTACTGAATATAGTTCTTCATGATTAAAACGAGCAACTACGTGTGATACAAACCTTCGCACTATACATTCACGAGCTAACTAGGCCCCTCTACAGACAACTGATACATAACTAAGATGTGTAATGCGATCAATAATACCGACAAGTAAGCGCTATTCTTCGTTCTCTCTCTTAGAGGATAGCGACGTTGATGACTTCACACAAGACTGTATTGGCGTCATAGCATAAAATCATAAGGTTTCTGTGAAGGAGTAGAGTGTCATTGATAGAATAATTCTATGATTCTCGATCGTATGAGCCATGAGATAAAATCCTTGACTACACCGAGCTCTACCTTCTAACTAGATGAGCAGCTGTTTCTCGGCTTGTTGATGTTTTGGTTTGAGTTATGTGATTATAGGTCTGGTGCGAATGAGTTTGCAAGATGATATATATCAAGAATTAGAGTGTGGCCGAGTAGCAAGTAAAATGTGTGAGGATGATTCTGAGTACCTGAATACCAATAGAAGACGAGTTTTGTGTATATCGAGTAAAGTTGGTGTCTACATACGAACACAAATGGGTATAGGGTCCTTGACAACTATGCATAGATTACACGGACAGGGCTATTCTTTCAGAGACCCACTTGGGGAGTTGGTGAGCGGCATACTAGCTAGCATACGCATTGAACCTCACCTCTCATGTGACTCGACTATCAGAACACAACGAACCATCGCATTCCTCAATGACTTGTAGTTTCCAGACTATTCATCACATTAACGGGTCTCTCAACTAGTGTGTCATAATATAAAAAAGATTTCACATCACGATATACGTGTCGAATCTCTAGAGCAAGATACACACACACAGAGATTCTACACACTATAACTTGTGAGACTCACACACATATGCTTCCGAAACACCATTTCCTCAATACAAGCGTAGTCAATATGAAGGATTGACATTAAAATTTAGTCACACTCACTTGTGTCACAAGTCAGCTTCATACTCAAAGGGGAAGATTGGGGGGGGGGAATTGAGGGGTATTGAGTATCGGTCTACAGAACACAGACTGCTGGTATCGCAGTGTGTTCTAGCCTACGATATCAGTAACAAATCGTTCCTCTCAACTGATACTGCTCACATCTGCTGAGGCCTAGAAAAAGTAAGCCCTGTACAGCAAGGTAGCGTCGAGAGGCAAGACTATACGAAACGTTCTCCTCAATGCATCAGTAGTGCGAGGAGCTCACTAATCAATCTCTAGCGTATATCATCTAACAACGTGTACGTCTCAAACAACCAGGAACATCACATTCATCGTAGTCACACAAATACATACATGATAGTGCTACGTATCACATCAATGAGTGGCGCCGCCGTACACATCCTAACATCACTCTTGTTCCAAATGGAGTAAGATCTATGAAGTCATGCTGACAAAACTGTCAGTCAGTGTTACCACATATCGATTGACGAGTACACACTATAAATTCACGAGTCTACAGAGTACAACAACATTACTATTATACATACTATTCTACATACTCACTCTCTTCTTATACTGAAAGAGTCTACTTAGACTCTATATCTATTACTTCATACTGTCATTCGTTGTGTAGTCTCATACAATCCAGAAATATATATGCAGCTATAATCTAACATGTATCACCTCGGGAAACATTGTCGAGCAAACTATTGAGTCTCTTAACACAGCAAATACACACTGGACTAGATTCTCGCGAAACCAGATTTCTGACCTTCGAAGTATACATGAGCAGATGAAACAACACCAAATATACTGTGAGTTGCGCTAGAACAACACTATTTGTCATACCAGTCAGTCAATCTAAGCGTACTAGACCAAAGGCACGACGTCACTCTACCATTGCATACATCGATAGAATGCTTACTGACGCGTCATGCAGTGTACACAGAACTTGAGGGAGTGGGGTTGTAATCAGATATATTATGTGCTCTCTCTTAGCTTATATCATACCCTGGTCCTGGTCGGGGTTCAGGTATATCTATGATCATCCTTTGCATCAGAGCATTTTTTGCGCGAAACCTCGCGTTTAGGACTGTGAGTGGTTGAGCTTGCTTCGTACTTAGCCTCATGTTCCTAATACAGCCACTCTCACTAATTTTGGAAGGAGAAGTGAAAAATAGGCGAGAAAATACATTACTCATTGGAGATTAAACGTGCATCAGAACAACGATGTGTACATAATTTGTCGCCAAATGAACCATCTACAACGGAGGATGAAAACAACTAGAACAACATAATATGCGATACATTTATAGTTGGTGGACCCAAATGGCAAGTCAAGGGAGATAACAACTGTGACTAATACTAGCTATCTCTGTATACGTTACACTAGTGTGGGACGTACACAGGTCCGGGACCTGGGATTAGAAACATTGTCTTTTACATCAGGGATGTGGAAACAACATACGACAAAACACATCTACAAAACTATAACTGTGACATTCTGAGGTGAGTGCTAACCCAAGAAAGTTTCATATCATCCCACATTCAGTAAAAATCTAGCGATAACTGACTTAGTAGTTACAGTGCTACCGCAACGCGCCACTGTCGTGGGATGGGGCACGTGGTGTGTGTGGAGCGCGGGGAACGGATGCCTTGAATTTATTGACTGAGAAGCGTAAACACAAAGAGGTGGAGTAACAAGTTTAATATTGACTTGATCTCTTCTTCTTCATTAGTGTTTTTGGATGATTCTTATCAATCAGAGTGTGTGGGGGGAGGTTTAGTTCTTCATTGGTGACATTAATAAACAAACAACACACAAACAGACTGACGTGTGCTTGACAGTCAGCAGTACAAAATACTTCTGACACAATGCTGTGGCAGTCCATTAGTATACCGGGCAACATCAAAAAATATGAAATGTCCAATTTAGCATCGGCGCAAGGAGCGAGTGGACATATAGCCAAATTAAACACTCATACACAAGTGCCAACCTAGACACTCTGGTACCCTATTGCTTTAGCACGTCGATTTGATATCATAAGAAAAGCACTTCCACAGTCAAGTCATGAACCAGCCTCTCGAGCGACTATGTGAGATTTATCTGTGAGAGATCAGGAGCCATGGCTGCATTTCGTTCTGATCCTTACAGGAAGTCGCATAGCATATGACATGTTATGTAGCGAAGCAATGCCCTAAGAATGAAGAAGACAAACATATGACATGGTATTCAAAACCAATGCATAGCATAAATGGTAAGTAATCGGAACATCAGGAGTACTTACAACATACTAGAGGACACTGCGCTAATCACTGAGATACAAAAGCGTCTGCTCTAACTCTATATCTCGGATGTTAGCGACACACCGTCCTCTCTTCAACACATTCTAGAATATAACGAGATAAGCAGAAGTCATATGATATCGGCTCTGCAGGACGATATTGCAACAATTAAGTATTTCGTCTGAACATATATAATCGATTGCCGCTCTGATATGAGGTGAACTAGCAGAACATATCACTCTACGCCACAATATTCCATATGCTCTATAACTCTACCACGTGAACGACAACACAACTGAGCGACAATCAGAGAAAATAAATAACATTCCGCAACCATAAGAGAGTTACTCACACAGAAACTAACGAGAAAATAACTACTTCATCTCATGTAGACCCTCTGATATAATCTCTTTAATTTACTTGATACACTTGAAGAACTGAAATGAGGCTGACGACGACTATCTCCTGAGTTTCGCTTTAGACTAAAAAAACAAAGGCTGTTCAGTGAACATATCTTGGGAGGTTATGGAGTCGCGTCGTGCTTGCACACTCGACCCACGCGTATGGGGAATTGAGAGCTCCTGGCAACCATAACTATGCTAGACACACGAATCTGATGCACTTTTACACACACACATCCTAGGTTGTGAATGGTGTCTTCTGTTCTCATTTGCTGATATCCTACTGATATGGGCTCAAGGGTTGCCTCACATTGAGCTCACGACCATCTGAATTCCACAATTAGGATAGGTGTGGCTCATAGAACACCTGTTGACACATCACTTATCATATGAGACACTACTTCAATGGATGTCTTCATTGGTAGATCGCTCTCATGTGTTAGTGCACATTAGGTAGGAAAATAGCAAATCTGAAGATTACAAGTGTCTGTCACATTGATACTCTCTCTGGCGAATAGTCTCACATACTTATTCCTCTTAGAGAAATATAGATCTGCCCTCGTTGGGACTGCCTTCTGATAGGGACGCTGCACTGAGATGGAGACAATTAACGGTGTTTCTTCGTGTTACATCCCTATTCTATTAAACTAAAATTCCAAAAAACTTACACAACATGCGCTAGTACGCTTCACATCATTTAGAGAGATCGGCATAATCACACTTTAACTCAATACCATATACTACGCATGTAGGAGGGAAGCTACTATGAGATCTAAGTACATCTTATAGTTAGTATCAGGACGATGTATCTTCTTTCTATTGTATTATGTTTTTGGTCGACTCTTGTGATTACTTAGATCCTTAATGACAATACATTCTGCTTCGCATACACTCACACAATGACAGGAGACATCCTTACTATGCACACTTCTTATGCTAGAATTATAGGTCTATCTGGTGGTGGTTTAATTGTTAGTCACACAAAATACCACATGATAAATGATACTAATGTGTATCTCAACATCTGACTATTAGAAGTTATCACGCATCTGTTCTAACTGGATGTTTATTTGCTTCTACATCATAGACTCAGCTTATTCGAGACATTAGGCGCAGTCATGAGGTCACAGTTTTTGCATTCTCCTGGTCTGCGATTAGTCACATCACTCTTTGCACTTATGACAGAATCGTTACTGCTTCCTGATCAACGTCAGGGAGCTTAGATATTAATATTATTTTATATGTAATATAACAGTAAGTATGTAATTAACATTTCAGTCATACTATCTCGAACAAACTATGGCATCTTATGATCTGTCCGATGATAGAAGATTTTCTAACACTCATTTCTACCTTGATGTTACTACAGTATGTCTTAATGTTTTGCTCCTGTTCCGGCCTCTATATTGGTTGATAATGCCAAGATAACCCTAGAGCCAGTATGCGTCTCTGCGTGACTGAGCAAAGTATGCACATAATTGCCTCCGGTTGAGGTCCGAAACACTACGTAGTTCACATGGGATGGCGTTACAACGCTCTATTCGAGGGCGCGAACTATCTCATGTCATCAACTAGCGAGTGTCATGAAAGTCATCATAATTTAGATGTTCGGAACTATCTATAGTTATTGAGCATGTAATTTTATGTAAGAAAAGTCGTGAGTATATTTCTTCAAGTCTATCGATCATTTGTGTTGAACTTTGTTTTTGCACTCTCGTCTATAAGGAGTACGCGATTATTAACATATGAAGTGTCGTGTGAGCGTGTACATAGTGTGAGATGACAGGAGAGTCCTCATGATGGCTGACAATTCGAACGATTAGAGTTGCGGCTGGCTGGGAAGAAAAGGAAATAGCCAGTCATTGATTTACAGATATATGGTCTTATATCAGTGGAGCTCGTGCGGGGAAGGGGGGGGGGGGAGGGGGGGGGGGGGGAAGTACAGCTAAGCTCTCTAATTGGCTCTATCATTTTCTAACGAGTCCCATCAATGCAAGAAAAAAGTACGATCTCGAATATATGCGGCGAGTTTAAATAAAGCTAGTAGTATCATAACGCTGAACACCACGTATAGAGGCGTCTGATCTTTGTCTGCATAGATATGGAATGCGTAGACTAAATTATATAACAACTTGCTAGATCGGTCACAGAACTCTGTTCAGTCTCAGAGTTGAAACCAACATCAAGGCTACATTGGAGTAGAGTTGATGCATAAGTTACGGTATCGAGAGCTAGACTAGGTATAAGTATCATGTCATCGTATCTTTGAGTCTATGACGTGATGGAAGGCAGGATGACTAGGCGAAAACGAGATTTGGGGATTGGTGTGCGAGAGCTCTCTATCATCGAGATCGTGATGTGCGTGTGGGATGGTGTACGTACAATGAGAGTGAGAGGGTGTTAGGGGGGGGGGGGGGGGGGGGGGGGGGTATTAGAGAGTGAGAGATTGGGGGGGGGGGGGGGGGGGGGAGAGTGTGTAGAGAGGTGCGGAGTGATGAGGAGTGAGATAGGGGGAGCACATGTTACAATTTATAGTAGTGGAGTATGGGGGTCGGAGAGGGCGGAGATGTGGGGGGTGGGGTGTGATACTGGACTGTATTGGTGGGAGTCTATGGAGGGATAGTCATGTGAGTGAATATAGTGTTGGGGATAGTCGGGGGGACTGTATATGTGAGTTGTGAGGTCTATATATTTTTTATATATGTGGGGTGGAGTTTAGGGTTGGGAAAGGTAACAGACATTTTTACACACATTGGTGGAACATACTATATTGAGGTGTGCACAAGATGGATGGACGGGGTAATAAGGGATTGGGTAGGAAGTAAGTTTAGAGACTGTCTAATTAAACCAGTGGAAAACAGTTGCGCATCCAGAATCAAAGAGAACTGAGACTGGATTATTATTCACAAACCCCTTATGTAGAGTAAGAGACCCTCTTCCGTCATGCGCCGCTGCGGCAGGAAGAGGGGGTTGAGGATGACCGCAACTCAAGGTAGTTATAGCTGTAGGTTGGAACAAAGTTGTGCACTCCAGGCACTGAGATGCTCTCTCAAAATCGAAAAAAGAGCAACCAATAGCATTAGAGACACTATTATTATTGTTACCTTGATTATTAACAACTTGGGGCTCTTGTTGAGCGGAGTTAGCATGGTGATGCGATCTATTATTTGATCTACCGTCATATCGCGATTTGTCGCGGCTATTATCTCTATTGGAAGCATTATTGTTTTCTCTATTGAAACTATTGTTCTGATTTGACCCCCAGTTAGCCTAGTTGTGATTGTCATTTCCCCTTTGATCAAAATATCTATTTGATGGGTTTTGCTGTCTCTGTGAAAAATTATTATAAGGTTGATAACCTCTATTGTAGTTACCTCCTCCAAAATTTCCATAATTGTTGGAACTAAAATGTTGAGGACCGTTAAACTGTCTCCAGTTCCTTGAAGAAGAAGAATCATTACGTGATAGACCCCCATGGTTCTGTCCAAAATTACGATTATCTCTCCTACCAAAGTTTCGGTCAGCACTTTGAGATCTGCGGCGCCAATTAGGATCATATGGCATTGCTGAAGCTACGGGCAAACCTTCTTCGACTTTAAAGTTGCCAACAGTTACATTAAGATGAGCTGTGACGTATTGCCGACAGTATTGTTCCATTTCTTTCAAATTAGGAGGCTTTCGCTCATGTAGAAAGGAAAGAAAGGATTTACTCACTGACGACATAACTTTGTCCCGGAGTAATAAGTCCTTAAGGGCTTCATATGTGTGTTCAGTTTTTGATAGTTAAACCCAACGTGCAAACGTAAGGCTAATATCAGATATAAAATCTGAAAAATCTTTCCCTGTCTCCGGCAATAGAGACTTAAAGCGTAGGCGATAACCTACTTCATCCAGTTGGTATTTTTTAAATAGGGCAGCTCTGACAACATCATAGTTATTTGCGTCAGGGCCTTCTAACATACTTATAGTATTCAAGGCTTCACCCTTAAATAACTTCCTAAGTTGTTCACAATATTGCGATTTCTCTACCTTATGAGATTCGCATGAAAGTTCAAATCTATTTAAATAGAACGAGATATCGTCGCTGACAGGGTTGAAAGCCGGTAACTTAATATCATATGGTTTAGCATTCGCCTTATTAGAAGTAGTTTGATTGTTTGTCTCATTTTGAGCATTACCCATGTTCACTACTTTTATTTTCTCCAGCTCCATAGCTAAGACTCTCTCGTCGTGTTCCATTTTTTGTTTTTCAGCTTCCATTTGCATTTTTTTTATTTTCAGCCGCCATTTGCATTTTTTTATCTTCAGCCTCTCTTTCTAATTTTTTATTTTCAGCTTCTAATTTATTTTGTTCCATCTCCATTTGGAATTTTCTCTCATCTGCTTGTATCTGCAATCTCCTATCTTCAGCTTCAATTTTCTGTCTCTTTTCTTCAGCCTTCTGCGCCTTGGCATATTCAGCAAGTGCAAATTCTTCTAATTTTTCCCCAGTCTTGCCAAGGGCTTTCCCTTGTGCAATGAAATAATCCAAAGTAAACATTCTGCTGGATTATATAAGATAAATATCTTATGCAATAATTATTATTTCAGAAACTCACTTTATCCCAACTCAATGGGTAACAAGTCTTTGCTCAAGAACTTGTATAATTAATTTAACTTTCAATACTACAATTAATTATTTATATACCTATTGTGCATATAATCTTGACAGTGTATAACAAAATGCATGACACAGACAAGAAAGACAAAGACACGATATAAATAACAGATGACAACGTTCGAAGAAATCAACAAAACAATAAAGCAGAACTAAAGCAAAATATTACAAAGCTTGTAATGACAGCTGCGAATAAATTAACAAAACAAATAACAAAAACAGTGTATAAACGAAAAGGTGTAAAGAAATAAACGATAGAAAGGGAAGGCAGACAAATACAAACAAGTTAAACAAAATTAAACAACAAAGAAAATATAACAAAAAAAACAATGAGACATCTCGGCACAACTAAACAAAAATATCACGAAAGACCAACGTAGTGGACAAAAATACGTCAGCAACAAAAAGTCGCTGGTAATTTCCACTGCGGGAAATTCGCAATAAGGTCCCTAAAGAACGCTTTTGTAGGCCCTCGGTAAAGTGGGATATATCCTACAAAAGTCTCCTCCCAACCTGCCCGCTGAAATGAAACATATATGACATAAAACAAAGAATATAAACAGCCTATATATATTGAGGAAGGTCTAATTAAACCACAATATAGAGGCACAGTTTACAAACAATCAAATAGCCACTTATCTTTTAAGATGACACCAAAAATCCCAGCTTCCACAATAGCAGCAATGATGAAACAGCAAAACACAGCTAATGAGCTCCACTGGTGGTCAATCCTGGAACTTTCAAGCAGAAGTGACTGTCAACACAACTCCAAGTACTGACATCCGAAGTTTGCTGGAACACTGCATTCTTCACTCGAAACAAACTCGTGTAGAAAACTTCTGGGCAACGCCGGGTCCTTCCAGATGGTAATGAACACAGTTGAACTATATTGATGATAGCCCCATCAAGCTGGCTAGCCACTGTTGCAAAACGGTTTACTGTATATTTCTAGTCCATAGGCCATACTGGCCACCACTGTTGCAGACTGTTATTGTGACTTGTACAGCTGTCGTGGTATGAAGTGATGATCAGGAGTGGCCGACATGGTGTGTGAGGGGTATAGATAAGTCCATAGACGCGAATGGGTATAGGTCCTTGATCAACTATTCATAGTACACACACCCTCATACCACATGTAGAAGTCAGGAAGGTTGAAAACGACTTGTACGGTTCCAACTATTTATTACGATACAACACGTATATGTTGACATCAAAAATATATACTGTCATTAGGACAAGGTTCAAGCAATCAACATCATGTAGATAATATTAGTTCACTGCATCCAATACAACAGAGACTCTGAACAGACTGCAGGTATCGCAGTGCTAGCAGTACGTCAGTAATTCCTCTCTACCTTCTCTGACGAAATAAGCCATGTAAAACTCTGGGCAAATAAGCCGCATAAGTGCCGAGCTCAAAATATCTCTGTATATCCTCTGAAAAAAACAAGTCAGGAAAATCTCTGGCAAAATAAGTCGTATAAGTGCAGGGCTCAAAATATCTAATGTTCTCTGACAAAACAAGTCAGGAAAATCTTTGCTACAAAATAGCGTAAAAAGTACTTTTACCTTTACTGCCATCCAGGAATAAGTCACTTAAACATACGCCATATCCTTGGCTCTCAGAAATATATCAGAAATATATCAGGGGAAAATCTCAGACATTTCTATCACACAAAAACTCTGTTCCCCGATCACACAGACAGAGAAAAAAATGGCTGAACACCCTCTCAGCTCAAAACGCCTAGGCCGACTGTCACGAGATACAGTCTCCCGGTCCCGCCAAACCATCACGCATGCGCGAATCCTCGCGTGGCGTGAGTTTAGCTCACACGAGAACAATCTGGAACGTTCTCGTAAACTGTTCTAGAAAAATCTACGAACAGAAAATCTTAAATGACCAAATGGCAAGTCAAGGGAGATAACAACAAAATCAGACCTGTACCAAACAGTATTACAACCTGTAAACTTCCTTAGACCATAGTATAAAAAAGTTTACATCCCCAGCTTAAAACAAACTGACTTTAACAATTATTGTACAAAACTGCTCTCAAATTTTGTCAATGGAATGTTTTTTTGCACACGGGCTGAAATTTTGCTTATCAGCCGCCAATCTAAAAAGGGAAAATTTCACCCAGACTAAACCACCAGGTAAGTCAAATGACATTTTAACATAATTTCGATTTCACTTTTTTGTGTCTTGTTCTCTTCAAAGGCAAAGCACACTATCACGCTGAGTGGACCACTGTCGTCTTCTTCTGTCCTTAGCCACCGACCGTCAAAGCAGTCAGTGGCCATTACGCCTAGTGGCGTCTTAGGGCAACAGCAGATAGGTTTTCTTTGCCATTGTTTCCCATCACGCCTAGTGGCGTCTTTAGGGCAATGGCAAATCAACCCATCTGCCGCTGTTTCCGTAATCGAAGTGTCTGGCAAACGGGTGATCAGCCCGTTGGTGGATCACTGTCGTACGGTAGGTAAATTGGTTTATTTGGCCCGTCTAAGTAAAGAGTGAATGTTGACAGATACACGAGAATATATAGAAATAGGTTTCACTGGTGGTAGGTTGAGGGAAAGATATGTCTCTGGAGTGAGTAGGTTTTCTCTTCTCCAGCCTATCCGTACAACTGTGCTTTGTTTTCCTCCCTATCTAAAATAAGACATGTTACTCTATACACACACACACACCACTATGTGACAACAAGACACATACACGTGAAAAAAACTAAGGATAAATGGGTATGGGTATGACCAACACACAAAGTTAAATTCTTTGTTGTTTATTATCACTAAACTTGTTTCAACATCAAATAACCAAAGATAGCAAGAATCATACATATAGAGTATGGAGAAACCCCAAAAATATTATTAACCCAAAGTTTGAAGGTTAGCACTAGGTTACAGAAGTAATCAATCTTGGTGCGATATAAGACCAGGTAGAAAATCAAACAACCAAATTAATAGATATTTTCCAACAAACAAAGAAATCATCACACACTCTCTCACTCAGTGGTCACCTCTCACTCTCTTACCTATTGTCTTTTACCCGTGGGTCTGTGGTATCCCTTGGTTATAGAATATTCCTTGAAAAATCCCTGTTTTACTGTGATTAATGTACCACTCCAGCTGTCGCGGGTACAAATTGGCCCCAGTTCATCCCCCCAAAAAATATTAATTAGGTGAACGCCGAATCTGCTATTTTCCACGATTAATCCTGGGAGAAGCATGAATCCTAAAGGTTATCGTCACTGTTCTAAACTGTCACTCTTCCTCCGATGGGGTGCACAAGGGGAGTATAAGTCTAGATACAGGAACTACAACTGAATAAATCCGTTACGATAACGCTTGCAGTGTATGGGCGGGCGAGGAAAAACAGGCTTGTTTCCCGCTCGGTCTGGAACTTCTATCTGGGTACTGGTTTCAATATAACCAGGTGAATAGTGTGAGAAGCCTTGATGTGTTTACCATTTAAGAGAGGGAATCTTCTAGTATCTAGATAGATCTGGTAGCTCCTAATCTAAATGATTGATGATGGATTGCCGATCGACACCTGTGTGGGGGGGGGGGGGGGGGGGGGGGGGGGGGGGGGGGGGGGGGGGGGGGGGGGGGGGGGGGGGGGGGGGCAAAGTGTAAGATGTAGGTGTCTTCTCTGATTTAGGATGTTGCTGTGTATGTGGTAGTGGAACAGTTCAATGGGTTATCACACAGGCAACATGACGTGTAGAGTCATAGAAAGGGTAACTTCGTTGTATAAGTTTCTTTCATTTATTGCACGCCACAAAACAGTCATGATACTTATGACATCAACATGGTTAACGAGTTCAGCAAGATGATATGGCACATTGAAAAACAATTTCTGTAGTCAGCAATGATAGCTGTTGTATATATGCGTCATAAGACATCACAGTTCAATAGATTCAGAAATTCATCAATCATCGAGTGCTAGTTCGTGAAGCTGTATAAATAATAATAATTTCTATAACTTCTGCAACAGTGTCAGCTACAGATCTTCAATGTTCATAAACAATAATAAATGCTCCCATTCTGATGCTAGCAGATCAGTTGTATACAATAAGTCCGTTCACTGTCTGCACGTGAATAGCATACATGGGCTACAGGTCAGCTCGACCTTTATAATGTTCCTAAGTCTAACCATCTGACTTGGACGTGATCTCTGATATAACGAATCCTGAACACAGACAACAGTCTTGTTGGTCTAGAGCGACCCATATATATTTAACTAGTTCAGGTATACAGATACCGGTGACTTAATCCTAGTCAAAGTACCTCTCCATTTTGCATCACACAGGCGAGCAAATAGGCGACAAAATGACGCAACTCTAGACGATAGCATAAAGTTCGATACAAGAGGAATTACCTTATTTCGGAAAATCAACCATGAACATATGCCTCCAGGCAGGCTGCATAATACTGGGAAATAGTCTAGTTAGCTAACTAACTCACTAAGACACTGTATTTCCCTCAGAGAATCACAAGACGCAGTTGCGTCTGCTCGCTTCTTAAACCATTTCTAAACTGCCCAACTGGGCGGAACACACAGAACGAACTCCCGGTTTGACATGCGCAGAACGACAATCTCTGAGTTGCCGTTCACAATAAGACGATTCGAAGAACATTCGAGATAAAAGTCTTACACAGTCGCGCCTTTTATGGTCATGAAAAGAAGCGTTAAGAAAGGTTTCAGACATCTACCATAGTTGACTGATACTACCAAATAAGGAGATGTGGTCACGCTTCGTTCAAGAAATTATAGACCGAACGTGTCTCTATACAAGAGAAGGCAACTCCTAACAAATTGTAGTCTCGATAACTCGGATTATGTCCCTTTGACCATAGAAAACATAATACACACTTCAGTCAAAAAAATGATCATACATATGAAAAAATGTTTATACAAACGAAAAATAATAATGATCCGTGCGTAACACACACATTATAAATGAAAAAGACCGCTGGTCGTCCACTTCGGGGATCAGGTCTGCGAAAAATACAAGAAAACATTTGTGGGAAAATGCTACCATTCTATATATAAAAATATACGGACGAGGACAAGACAATCTCTCATCCGCTCGGTCAATCCTGACGAATAGACGAAATGAAAAGATACACTTTGTTTGCCCTGCGGCCTACAGACGTTCGCTGACCGCTGATCTTGTTCGGACCGAGTCGATAATGACTCGCCCTCCCAGTCTCGCAGCCGGCGGGTCACTCGTACAGTGTTTTATTTTCTCACTCTCTCCAATACGCGACGCGTATAACATAATCACCTATCATTTAGTTACTATTAAATCGTCGGTGTCTGTTACTTTGTCGTATTGGCATTTAAAAATTAATAGATGCTATAATAACAATAATTACAAATGAAAAATAACATGTATTCTGTTCTCCCACTGTCAGTCGTCTAACGCCTCTAAGTCCGGTCTGGTTAACAGTCGTTTTTATTTCTCTCTCTCCTGGAGAGTTAAGTGCCGAGTCGGTCTACGCTGTAAACATAAATACGGTCTCGTCTCAGTTATGAAGCAGTCAGTGGCGTGGTCTAAAATTTTTACTGGGATATCTGTTTATGAAAAATCGCTACGCGTTATTTCATTTAATACACCTTACTAGCAAGAAAAAATCTAAGTGAAGTATAAAGGTTTAACTTTTAATGGCTATCACCGTGAAATACTTCTAATCTTAGAACTATTTTCCTCTTACTAGAAATCCAGAATGAAATCTCCACGAATCAGTTATAAACAATATTCTAAAAAGAAAAATGGTTCTATGACTGCGCGCTAGACTCTCCAATTCTGACTGACGACTGATATTTGGGTTTAGAAACAGCAGTATATATTTCATATATTGCTCTTGATCTCTGATGGCGTTATTTCGCACTCCTGTGTGGGACAAGACTTCAGAAGCTAGAGTTCCCAAGATGAAAGGCTTTACGTCCCGGTCTCTCAGAGTTTTTCGTCTGGAGTTTTGACCTAGATCAAAAGACTTTTGTTCTCCTAGCGGGTTTCCCGTTAGAATGCCCGTGCTCAAAATCAAAGGGTACTGGGGGCGTTCTAGATTTTCCCTGAATGAACTTCAAAAGTATGTTCCGTTACTTCTCACGTGCTGTCTAGCTGTCAAGTATTATATGATTGACAGATGAGCTCGCGTGAGTTGAACGACGTATAACCATAGCGTGATTTGTTTCCTGCTATGACTGACAGGTCTAAGAAGATTGTAAACACCGCGTTTGCCAGTGTGTATAGAAAAAGGGCGGGGACAAAAGGGTAAGCTGCAGAAGACAAGAAAGGTAGTGTAATGCATGTTTTAGCTAGCAAATCAGAGAGCAGCTATTAGGTTGCAATAGGCTGTTAGATCACTGTAGACTCTTTTCCATTACACGTCACAATCACTGTTTTACCCACGCAACACCTGGACCCATGCATACACAGATGGATCCGCAACAAATGCAACAGAAACTGGAGGTGGGGGTGTCTTTCTGACCTTAAGCACTGGTGCAGAAAAAAGGCTGTCAGTGGCGACAGGACGATTCTCCAGCAACTTCAGAGCAGAGGCCTTGAAAACCGCAGCAGAGGTTATATTGACAGAAGAAAGGTCAGAGAGACAAGTTGCTTTCTTTACTGATGCACAGTCAGTAATTGCAACGTTGAAAAGCCAAAGTAATACAGACCTGGATAATCTCAGAATAGTGCTCCACAAACTTTGTCAACGATTCAAAAGTGTTGTGATCCAATGGATCCCATCTCATTGTAACATCACAAGCAATGAAGAGGCTGACAGAATGGCAAAAGAAGGTTCACAACTACCTCAGCGTGATGCAAGCATAACTTTTGAGGAGGCAAAGAGTTTTATCAGAATCAGATACAGAAACAAATGGAATGTAGAACATCCAGGGCACACACAAAATGATGCTTACTACCAGCTCCACAGAAGAGAACAAGTGGTAATCTTCAGACTCTGCACTGGCCACAACAGATTGAGATACCATCTATTCAACAAGCTAAAGATAGGAACTACCGATCAGTGAAACTGTGACCGTGCCGGTATCTTGTCAACTGAGAACTGGTCCAAAAGGCACTAAATTACTTACATGTGACAGTGCCGGTTCTTTTATTTATGTCACAACGCTACTACTACTACTAGGTGACTGAGGCAGGCCTAGTTATTTAATTTATGAGGTCAAACTTCCTTCCTTGACCTATCTTCCAAGTAGAGCTATCTCTTTGACTGGCCTTTGTTTCGCCAGAGATGGTGATTCCTGGATGAGATAAGGTTCGTCTTTTCTTCAACCCAGACCACGTTCTTCTCTCCTAGGTGTTGTACAGCGACTGATGCGTATAGGGTGTTCTATTATTTCTATCTCTCCTATTACTCACTTCTAATAACTCTCCATTCCTTAATCTCTTCACACATCAAAGCAACCGGAGTGATGTGATTCAATATCAAAAACAACTTTTATTTACATAAGATAATCCATGATCATCCAACATAATTCATCAGATACAGTTCTCAATTACAATGTCCTCAAGTCTTCCACTTGATTCAATCAAATATCTCAAAGCATAGTTATATTGTTTCTCCTGCAGCCTCTTGCATATTTCGTTATATACCTAGCCTACTAAAGTTCCTTCTCAGGTTCTACTATTTTTCTCATGTTTTCTACAACAGTTCTTCTAAATCCTTGGAGTCATGTTCTCACCAAATCTCAATCTAGTTAGGGTTAACTCCTTTAAATGCAGCCTATAATATTCAATAGCTACACCTGAAATAATCAACCAATGTCTACTATTCATATGGCATCCACCATACTTACTCTGACATGAGAGAGCGCAGAATAAACTCTGTAGGGGTTTAAGCACTTCCAGCTTTTACTTATTACTATTGCCGTAGACTATGACTCACTTTCATAGACCTGACAGCTAATCCTGAATACAAGTTATCCGCTCTGTATTTTGTTGAAGGTTCAACTTCTGTATTCATTCTATTCATACTGCTCCCTTAAACCTTTGCAGCATTATCTTCCTGCAGTCTCTTGGCTGTAATTCTGAAAACATTTTCTTCTAACTATGAGATGCCTGTAAAAATTCATCTTCTTTGCATGACAGCTCATCCTGGCTATCTGATAATGAACGTTATCCACTTTCTAAGCTTTAATTGTGCCTTTGCTTCAACTTTCTCTTCTGTTACTCGCTCCCTTAATTGTGAGCGTCTTTATCTTCTGACAACATGTGGACTGTAGTTCTGAAACCATGTCTCTCTCTGCAAATAGTCTAAGCATAAGTAGAGTCAAAAGGGCTTCTTACCGTAATATGCCGAAGTCCGTTACTTATCACAGTCCTACTATCACATCTATCAGCTAGCCCTATGTTTAACAGCACAAATTATCAATCAAATCTAAGATTTTCTCCTGAATTCCTATCACTATGATTCTAAAGCTATCTACTTCTGTAGACCTTCTGCAAACCGCAGATTTCACATTTCTTGAGCGCCCAGCGCGACACGTCTACCCTGGTTGAGGTTTCTGGTGTACAGTGACATTCATGTGTCATTAGGTCTCTTGTGTGAGAACACAGAAGATCACTACGGTGACACATGTTGTCATTGGGTCTTCTTGTGTTGGGACATGTGGTTTTGACCAGGGCCGGGTTTGGGCGGGGATAATGCGACCTCATGCGAGGAAAAAATATGCGACCTCAAGCGAGGAAAAAAAAAAAAAAGACATTCATGTGTCATTAAGTCTCTTGTGTGAGAACACAGAAGATCACTACAGTGACACAGTTTGTCATTGGGTTTTCTTGTGTTGGGACATGTGGTCTTGACCAGGGCCGGGTTTGGGCGGGTACTAATGCGACCTCATGCGAGGAAAAAAAATGCGACCTCAAGCGAGAAAAAAAAAAAAACAAAAAACATAACTGTGGCACTGATAAAATGACTGCTGAACATCTGCTTCAAAGTTGCCCCTTATATGTGGTACAGAGAAAGTGCATATGGCCGACGCCAGCTCCTTTCGTGGAAAAGCTTTACGGGGATTCAAATAACCTCAAACTGACTACTGCTTTCTTTGAGAACATTCAAGTGGACGTCTGAGAGTGTACGAAGAAGAAGAAGAAGACATCAGAGTAAATAACGGCATTTGCGTCCGTGTTGATTATAGTAGTGTCAACAAGCATCTTTATTAATGAAAAATCGGTATCATCTAAGACAGGGTTGGCAACCATTCGATCTCGATCTACCGGTAACCCAGACGATGATTTGGTAGATCCTTATGCGACTGCGATTGGGAGGGGGGGAGAAAGGGGGGGGGGAGATAGAACTTTATAAACTAGGGAATTTTCGTTCTAGACCTCTCCAACCGACATTTGAAGTCGCAGTGTCACCGGAGTTCACTTGTCCTGCATTCTCAACGAAAACTCTCGAGCTGGCATCTAAAATATATTCGTGAACTGCGTAAGGTAGGAACGCGACCTTTTCATTTTTCATTTCCTTTCATTTTTCATTCCTTTTCATTTTTTAAAACACACAAACGAATAGACGGGGATTTGGGCATGGTGACATCCGCTGGTGGTCCAAGGCATCAAGCAGGGAGCGCAGAAACATGGTAGTTCAGGAGATACGAGGAGCTGAGAATGCTAAGAGGTTGCAAAAAAGCAGTGCAGCAGGTCCAACAAGGCCAATGGACCACATGGGAAGGAGCCCTGCAGAGGTCCTTGACATGGAATGATATATGGCATATGGCACCTCTTAGTCTCAGCTTCGTGGTTAGATCAATGTATGACCTGCTGCCGTCGGCCACCAACCTTGTGAAATGGGGAAAGTCGGATGATGAGCAGTGCCCCCTGTGCCAGGGGAGGCAGACACTTAAACACGTGCTCTCAGCGTGTAAGGTGGCATTAGGGCAAGGGCGATACACTTGGCGCCATAACAAAGTGCTAAATGAGCTTGCTGCGACAATAGATCAGGCAAGAATGAAAGCGAATAGCAAAGTCCTGCCAGACACCGCAAACACATACTTTCTGAGGGCAGGAAAGTCAGCACACCCCAAACCGAGTAAACCTGGTAGCAGTTTACCATCTCTTCTTGACTGTACAAACGACTGGGAGATGGCGGTAGACCTACCTGGACGGGGGGGCATATCCAGAGTGTATCAGAAAATCGCGGAGACGGCCGGATATAGTGCTTCAATCTGCAGCAACGCTTCAGGTCATACTGATTGAACTGACCGTGCCATTTGAATCCAGATTAGACGAGCAACATTCATTCAAAGCGGCCAAGTATAGCGATCTGGCCGCGGATCTGAGACACGATGGATTCAGTGCAAGGGTTATGGCGGTTGAAGTGGGTGCAAGAGGGCTTGTGGCTGCATCAGTGTATGATTTATTGAAACTGTTGGGGCTGAAGGGACAGTCTAGAACAAGGGCACTGAAGAGGCTTAGTGAAACTGCCGAAAAGGCATCAGGCTGGCTGTGGAACAACCGCAATGGGCGATGGACATCGTGACAATAAACGCTGCGGTACAGAAAACACCAAAATTTTTCTAAGTCCATAACGCTGAGTTTTTTTGGTGTACTAGTGAAAGAGCTGGGGCAACAGGCGATGTATACTATAGGGAGTGTCAGGTACAGAATTTCAGTGGCTTGCGGCGCGCAGCTCGTCGGCTGCGCGCTAATGTCTCAGTGTGTGTCCTTAGTTGTGAAGGGCGACGGAACGAACGGAATAATTTGTCTTCTCTTTGTTGCTTTCACAATTGCCTCCACGGCTGGCGTTGTGGATTTAAAAGTTGCTACCATAAGTGAAATGGGTTCATTTTCGATACAAGACAACAGGAAGCTGAGACGCTTGGGAGTCATGACCCAAGTGGGCCCACCCCCCTTAGAGTGTAAAGGAGTAATTGGGCCAAAACATTTGTCGGATGGGGGGACTGCTTCTGATGATCAGATTGCTTCCTGTTGTATCGCTCTATAAAGAGTTTCCTATCATAAAGGTTCATCATTCCCCCTTAATGGGCTTAAAATTACATGCACACACCCCCACACGCACGCGTGCGTGTGTGTGTGTGTGTGTGTGTGTGTGTGTGTTTTGTTTGTTTGTTAGATCTTTAGAAAGTTCAGTGTTTCTAAAGTAGATCCTAAAAGCTCCTGGGTTGCCGACCCCTGATCTAAGACCTTCGTTCTTTGTTGCATCGGGTAATGAGCTGTTTGGCTATGTACTTGAAGGATGTTTGATTGATGTTTATGCTTATCGTGTTGAAATTTGTATTATCGCTTTTTGTTAGCTTTTTCTCGAGTCCATGGAATCACTGATCCTTAATCGACCCCAGGCAAAAATAAATAAATAAAACAAGGAAGTGTCTATAGAGACATAATAAATTAACATTACCTTTTTACTAAACTGGTTCAATTCATTGATGGGAAAGAAGTGACTGACCAATATTTGGTTGGAGATTGGCGAGTTCTAGCCCTAAGTAACCCCACTCTTCCAGGTTCAGTCTGTTCCTTTGTTTTGATCAAACTGCGAGTGTATGGTTAAACCAAGCTTCAGCCACGTAGGAACTTTGGAATGTAAGTAGAAACGGCCCAACCGCTGCATAAGGCTTGGGGGTATTTTGTAGCAGTATTTACATTGTCCCAATAGTCACTGAGGCGTTTATTTTAACAGTGATTTGGCTGCACGATCCACACACATACCACTGAGCTCATTTTGTGGGTGAGATTAAATGACTGCATTTTCTATCTGTATATTAAACGGCGTAGCAATTCAGTCAGGCACATGCATTTTCATTATCTCGACACGTACATGAAAGTATTCATTTGATTTTTTCGAAGTGATTTATGTATACCTCAAATTTGTGTATACCTCAAAGTTTAATCGACCCTCAAGGGTTTATAAACTAGGGTGACCATATCGTTTAACGCAAAACAGGAAGACATATTTTTTTGTCATAAAAAGGAGGACAAGGGACAACATATAATGAAAAAGTAGGACATATTTATTTTAAATAATGAATGACAGTGAAGCTTATTTATTACACTTCAAACAATAATGTCATCAAATCACCTTGATTTTGTGTGTATTGATATGTTAAGATGATAAAAATCGTCTATAAAAACGCTTGATTACTTTTTAAATACACACAGAAACATTGTCAAATAAATAACACTAGCAGTTGATCTGGTTCTGGCGCATGCAAATTTGTTGGCACTTTCTAAATGATGGACAGCGTTTTAAAGTACAGCCCATGGTGTCACGGAATTGCCTCCGCTTAGCTATGCAGTAGTGGTCCAACCGTGGCCAAAACTCAAGAGTATCTAATATGGGTCTTCAAAGGTGTCTACCTTCGCACAAGATTACTCTTGGCAGAGCTGTAGATAGAAGGATACAGATGTTTCTATCTCAATGGAGTATTCAGAAGTCAAGAACAATGCTGCGTTGGGCAGGGCAATTGTTAACTTATATCTGATCCGGCGCCTATTATGAAGAATTAATCAAATATTAATTTCAGCTCGTTCAAGCCCCCACCCTGATTTAATCAGTGGAATTCTTCTTATTATGGTATAGCTCTGTTTAGAGTATATTTAGTTAATTAACTGAGACAAACATGCAGTACATTTAAAATGACTAAATTGACGTTAAATTTGTATATTTACAAATAACAGATTTAATAATCACTTAGGTTTTAACAAGGTTTTAAATAAATGAATAATTATTTATCCGAAATTTTATCATCACTGGTAGTTTGTAAAGGAGGTCCCTTGGCAGCTTTTATGTGTTACTTAGATGTCAGTGGTGGTTCTGCTCCTTCTGGTGGTTTGATTCTTGGTAGACTGGGTCGCTGATCATGCTCGTCGTTAGTCAAGGTTGTAGGGCGAAGCACGTTCCCAGAAATGTCAGGGAGTGTCTACGAAGTTGGTCCCTCGTCTTAAAGCCCCTTCTGATGATGATATCTAGCTTCGACGTTAGGCCACTTGTACCTTTCTTGTTCCAGAGATAGTACACTCAACTGGTACCACCAACTAGTATGCTAAAAGAAGAGAAAGGAATACCCTCTGAGTATTGAGTTTCCCGACACATACTTATGCGTCCCCATTTTCCTATTCCACCATCCCATCTACCTCAGACATTACCCTCGATGAGAATTAAGCTTAATCCCCCGAGAGAAAACTTTGTTTACATTTAAATTGAATAGCTTTATATTTTCTTTACATTAAACTGAAAAGATTAATAGTATAGATAAAATATGTTTACATTTACATCTCCATTGGTTGAAAAATGTTCACAATATAGATTGAATATGTTTTCATTTACATCTATACTGGTTGAAAAATGTTCACAATATAGATTGAATATGTTTTCATTTACATCTACACTGGTTGAAAAGCTTTGACACTTTCATTAGTTTTAAAGTGAATATGTTTACATAGACATTTACACTGGTTTGTAAATGTAAATATTATAATTAGAATGTACATCATTTCTTTCATCTTTCCCTCGTACGCTCTATATGGAACTTGGGACTACCTATGCTTTTAGTTCTCCTTAAGAAACTAGCAATAAAGCAGTCACCAGCCCTTGCAGTGGTGGTTCATAAAATCATCATTGCCAGCCTCAACTGACTTGGACATCCACTAGCAATTCTCACGTATTAATATTCACATGTCAATATACCGTAAAATCTCGCGTATAATACGCATTCGTGTATAATACGCATGCTTGATTTAGCCCAAAATTTTCTGGTAAAATGAAAATTCGTGTATAATACGCACCATAATTTTTCAAGATTTTATTTTATGAAACATTTGTTAAAAAACTGAAAAAAGATGGAGGATGCTGCGCGATAGTAGTTCTTCGACGAACTGAAAGATCATGTCGCGTCATAAAGCGAACTGCCCATCCATATGACACTTTAAATGATGTTGTGCCTGTACGAGATTTTTTAAGTTCCAGAGCTTTAAGTCGGATTTCAATGCATGAAACACCGATGCCTTGTTATCTTCTATCCACTACCCACTCCAATAATGTTTTTTTCTAGGTCTGGAAGATCTGGTGGTGACCCACGATTCGCCTTTTTCTTACTAGGCAACACTTGCAGCGCTTCTGTTTTTTTCGTCATAATCGAATGTTGCACTCGTTAATGGAAAAATGTCGACTTGCTGCCCGATTGCCGTTAGATTCTGCATATTTTACCACTAAGAGCTTTTCTGCTGCAGTACAACATTTTCTCGAATTCATTTTAAGGGCTCAAAATAATCAAATGACAAACTTCACAACCAAGCGACCAAGCTTAATATCAAAACAGATTGAAGACCAAGAGTGCGAAATACGTTTTGCAACAATGTCTGACACAATCGAAAACACATGGCACATTCAATTTTGCGCCATTTTCACTGTCAAATTGTGACAAAAACGTGACAGACTTTCCAATGTAGGTTACTTTCGATATCGAAAATTACGTATTTTTTAGTACTCGCGTATAATACGCACACGAGTTTTAGCGGGCAAAAATGAGTAAAAATTGTGCGTATTATACGCGAGATTTTACGGTATATATACATATTAGTTCACATGTTAGTAATGAAAAATATAGAATGTAAAATGTACAACTTACGCCAATCTTGGCTCACAGACTGTTTGCTCAGAGAAGTATGTTAAGGTACTAGCAGATGTTTTTTTTTTTTTTTTGTTCACGTGTTCTTGGGGGTCGTCACTTTAACAATAGATTCCCACCATGACTCCGTGTTTTGAGTTTTCTCAGATCCTGGTTTTCCATATTAAAATGATTTGAGTTTTCCTGGGCTGTTTAAGTCCTTCAAAATACTCCAACAAAGTCCGGTCTCATACATGGAATTCTGATTCTAACTCTGGCAGTCTGTTGGTCGCCTTGGCAAGCGATTCTCACAGTGAACTAGACTTGCAAAAAATGTCAGATTAATGGCCTTTTGCCTCCCCCGCAGTTGTTTGTTACGATTATAGGCGGCGTTCAATCAGGAGTTTGGGGGTTCTTCTATTTCGAACCCCCGTCAATCGTTTCAATAACTGCAAATTTAGGTGGGGTAATTCAAAATATTTCCACGTAGGAAAAATTATGTGCGTGATGCAAAAGGTCAAGTCTTCCATATATGGAATTGAAACGTCCGTACACTCTCTCATCAATGTGTTCAAATGTAACACCTTACTTTTATCTAAAGTAATCTGTTCGTGAAAGTCAGACAGGAAACAATCATGTCTGTCCAAATTGTGTCGCACAGACAAGTAATCTCTTTATCTGTGGCTTGTGCACACAAAATCCCTCTGCTGACGAGTAATTTTGTCGCCTGGAACGGCCTGAGCAAACGAAACCATGCGAAAACTGATCAGGCCCATCTGGGTGTTACCTGCGCTAATGTTAGAATGAAAAAAAAAAAAAAAGTTACATAAACACACAAATAATAATACGTCTTTCAAAGAGAAAGGACAAGAAAAACATACGTTGCGGCCACAAGGCCTTCGTCAGTGACAGACAAACAAGACACAGGAGGGGAAAGAAGTGAGAATTAAGCGGAACATTGAAACTATAGAAATAAGAGAAAAAATACTCCCTTAAGTTTTGTCACATGTTGGAGCAAAGATGGCTGCCACAACAGCGGTAGTGGATAGTACATAAAGCAAAAAATAATGAAAACAGGGACTGAAAAACAGTGTTTAAAAAAATGTTAATATTAAAAAATATAATAAATCAATAAAAATAATAAAAAAATATATAAAAAATTAATTAATTTAAAATAAAAATAAATTTTAAAAAATAAAATAAAATTAATTAATTAAATTAAATAAATTAGTGCATTAAAAGCCTGTGTTTAAAATATTTTTGTATATGTATTATTAGTCAGCTAGGCACTGCTTTTGGGTATATATATATATATATATATATATATATATATATATATATATATATATATATATATATATATATATATATATATATATATATATATATATATATATATATATATATATAATTGGAGGGAAGTCAAGGTTGATCGCAGTCATAGTAGAAAATCATAATGAAACTGGGACTGGATAGAAAAGGACGCCTAAGACAAAAGAATGCTGGGTATTCAAACTGTGGGGTTTAAGGCAACCCATAAGATGGATGAGGCGTTGTTCCAGGCGGAACCGACTGTCGGCATCCGAGGAACAGGATCTGATGGCTGTCACCTAGATTAGGGTTCCCATAATGTTTTGTTTAAAAACCGGGACATTTCCAAATTTTTACCTAAAAAACCCGGGACATTTTGTAAAAAAAACGGGACATGTTAAAAATTAAGGTAAAGCACAAATAAATCTATTATATATTATATGTTGCACTTAAAATAAGATACTGGTATAAAAATACACACATTAACTAACACAACTTCCACTTTATCGTTGAAAAGTTTTTTCACGATGGCTGTTGTGCAGTCCATGGACTTAAAGCTGTGGTTATGCACCGCCGTGTGATAAGCGAAGGTTGCTTCCTGTGCTGCAATGATAACTTTTTCCATTTCCTTTTCACTGGGTTTTCGCATTAAGAAATGACTTATACTGCTGTTGGAAGCCTTACTTTCAACAGCACCTTTATGTTTTTTTTTCGTTTTCACAGGGTTGACTACGTCTGACCGACCACCATGTGAAATGCAAAATTTAGAGCTGCATAAAGTACATTCCACATTTTCATCTACACCTTTAATGAAGGGAAATTCTCTTGTAATGTTATCATTTATACTGCACTTACGTTTCGGCATTATGCGGATGAAAAACGATAAAAATACTGTATAATAATGCTAATACTATACGCATTAAATCATTTGGTAGATGCTCACTGAACACTGTTTTGGTCGACTTTCGAATTTTTGTTCGAGATTCAAACCGAGGGTCCACTGTAACCAGAAATTGATAAAGTAACACTACTAAAAAACGGAATAAAATCCTTTACCCAAAGATTTTTTTTTCAGGAAGGACCCTTAAAAAGCGGGACATTTGGAATAAATTCGGGACACCGGAAAATTTTATCACAAAACGGAACTGTCCCGGGAAAAACGGGACGAATGGGAACCCTAACCTAAATGTCAGTGGCACCGTGGTGGCCAGGGCCATTGAAGTGGATGGCCACAGGTGTGGATTTCAACTGAGAGATGTAGTAGAGGTGTCTGCAAAATGGGTCCCCCAGTCATGTGCCCCTTTGGTCGATGTAAGTAATATTGCAACGTTTGCATATAATAGCATAAATGACGTTGCGTGACTCGCATGTGAGGCCATGGGTGATGGTGGCTTAGGGAACGACACTGAACGTGTTTGGATAACATACTGACATGTCTTGCATCGTGTTCGGTTACATGGCTGGTCCCAAAATGGCAATCGTTGACGGTTTTCAAACGGCTGTGGACTAGGAGGTTCCTCAAATTTTTATCCCGTCTATATTCCAGCAAGGGTAGCTCACTAAACGCTTCCCGCGCCACTGGGTCAGCTTGGAGAGGTAGGTGGCGATGCAGGATCCTTTTGACAGCATTGCTGTGAGGGTGAAAGGTCAATATAAACTTGACTCTATCCGAAGAGGTTCTGTGGCGGGGGTTGAGGGCCTCTAGACGTGAAATAGGGAGAACACGCTCTAAAGCAGAGGTAAGAACATCCTCTGGATACTGCCTCTTGCGGAAGAAGTCCAACATTTCCTGTACTCGGCAAAGAAAGTCGTCATCATCTTGGCATAACCGACGGAGGCAGAAAAGTTGTGAGAAAGGCAAGGAGTCACGACAAGCCCGATGATGAGAGGAAGTATAAAGGAGGTAACTGTGTGCATCAGTGGGTTTTTAGTACACTAATATTAGCAAAGCTGAGAAGCGCAGAGAGAATGTGATGAATTATCACCAAAAAAGGAGTGTCAAATGATTTGACAATATCAAATCTCTGTTTGATAAGAGCAGAAAGAAATGGGTTGACCCGGAAATTTCTCGTAATCAGTCCTCACTTCAATTGAAAATGAGTACTGCCGTAGTGGAGAAGGGATCGAACCCAAAATTCCGTGACACATGGATTTCAAATTATCGAGATGTTTCACAGTATGAAAAGCAAAAGTGTCTTCTGTAGCAGTTACTCTTTCGGTTCCCATGCTTGTTTCTTTTGTAAATACGGTACTATATAGTCAGATTTGATAGCGAACTTTCAAACACAAGTGCGTTCTTGTTGCGTTCATGTTTTCATGAGTGTGTGGGGGGTTTGTGTGCGTGTGTATTTTTTTTTCTTTCAATCATCAGCAACTTTATTTGCTACTGACACAAATGTGCCACATCTGCACACGAAACATTCTGATTCTAAATCTTGTCGACCTCTGGCAAAACATGACAATTTATTTTTCAATTTATCTGCGAATACACATTTTTTTGTGCAAACCACAAGGTCTTTTATATTTGGACATGCGCCTTAATATAACCGACTGACCATGTGTCTAGGTTTGCGCTTATCATATATTTTATCCGCAAGTGTGTAATGAAGTGTAAAGCAGAAGTTAATTTCATGTAGAATCAGCGCCCCAGGCTTTTTGTCAATTTGATGTTAAATTTTTTGACTGCAAGCTATAAACTCCTTGAAAAATTATTTGTGGCTTTTTAGTGCATTAAAAGCCTGTGTTTAAAATATTTTTGTATATACATTATTAGTCAGCTAGGCACTGCTTTTGGGTATATATATCCCAGGATATTGAAGAATTGGAGTCTGACTCGAGTTGGAGAAGAGAAAAGACAAATATGACCATTGCATGTAAGGTGTTCTAACTGTACGGGCGCGGCGGTTTGCGATTGTGACCACCCCCTGGTTAGAAAAGAACCTTAGGTCTCGTCGGTGGAGAATATTCGTACTTCGTCATTGAATTTGATTCACAATTTTGTATACAACCAGTTGGTATTTACAGATCAGAGTGTTACTCAGCCACGAGGTATGTCGTACATTATTTGCACGAGGTAAGCACGTGACTAAACGTTTCACTCGATTGTGACATAGACTGTTGAAAGGTCTTGAAAAAAAAAAAAAACGGTTTTTAGAAATTGATAGCACCTTGCAACTAAATAGATATAGAGGGCTAATCAATTAGTAACACAAGAACGATGTAGAGAATCCCCACAAAGGAACGCCATATTTGAGATAACTAAATGAGAGAGTGTACGAACAAAGGATTGTTTGTTTATCTGAAAAGAGAAAACTCTCAAATCAGTAACCATAGTGAATTGAGATGAGCATGTTCTGAAAATACTCCGGATTTGGAAATAAAAGCTGAAAATTTTTACTACCCTGACTTGGATCTAACCACAAGGTCTCCATCATAAATGAGATCCAAAAGAACCTGGGTCAGTAAAACCTCTTCTAGGAAATAACAACTCTTGCGATAGCGAGTCTACTGAACTAGACGACTAGACCACTATACTGCACATTATGCCCTCTGTATAAAAAAAAGACAACTCTTCTTAACCTTTAAGGAGATAGTCTAACTACTAAGCTCCCCCTTAGTATCACCAATACTGTCACACATATTTGTGTATTTGGCGTCATGACCAACTCATACCGTTGGGGACTTTCTTTAGTAACTTAGCGGAGTATTCTCCAAAGTGACCCCACAGATCTCCCACCACTGACCGACATATCCAAGCACCTTATCATTGTTTATTTGGTGCAATAGCCAGCTCATCCCGTTGGGGACTTCGTTTCTGAATATATAGTCCTGTTGCTTCCATTGAAATTCATTCTATTACGTTGATCAACGACTTTTCGGGATCCACATCTGGACGTGCCTCGTATTACAAATAGCACCCCTCAACTCAACATCCGTCTAGCCAATGACATTCAAGTCGACCACAACAACTCCACCGGTCTCAAATACATAATATGTCCACACTGACTTGTTTTAAACGTGGCAGACCAGGCCATATAGCTCGTGACTGTCGCCAACATCAGCCACAGTATTACCAGCATATGCAATGGTCAAATGCTCCCGCCCGCCCCCCCCCCCCCCCAACCAGGTCCTTGCCCACCCTTCACCCGCCGTCCTCCCCACCCTTCTTTTCTTATGAACCAGGGAAACCTCTGGGTCGCCCGTTAGTCAGGACCGTTACGGGTGACTCAGCTCATTACCAGGATAGATGGAATAGGTCCTTCCGGTCTTATTCTCCAACTCCACAGACTCGGTCTTCTTGTTCCTCTCCGGCTATTAACGTTTTACGAATTGAGCCGGATCTTTCTTCCTGTCTTATCTCTGTCGGAAAGTTGTGTTTTCGTGCTCTTGTTGACACAGGGGCTACAGTAAGTCTCATTCGTGAGCAACTGTTTAAGCGCCTCCGCAAGCATGCTCACTTCCACAGTACCTCTACTCTAATGGCTTCCGTTACAGGCCAGCCTTTACAGTCTATTGGTACTGCTGTCCTCCGTTTCACTATCGGGTCGCAAACTCTTGACCACCCCTTTATTGTTACTAGGGGCATGACACGGAATTTTATTCTTGTCGTGATTTTTTTCATTGCCACCGAGCACGTATCTACTTTGATCTCCAACAGAACGTATCAATAATGAATACATCCCTCTTCAGGATGATATCCATATTGCTTCGTTAGTACATCTTACTGCTCCTGTCACTCTCAAACCCCACGCTTTAACCATAGTCACTGGTCGGGTTAAGCGTAGGGATTATGTCTTTCCAGGTCTTTCCATACTAGTAGAACCGTTGGCTGTTACTGCCATCCTCGATGACCCTTGCATCGAAGTCGTCGATGGCATTGCTACTGTTTCAGCTACCCGGGACTTTCCCCTCATGTTACTTAACACTTCTGGGAAGCCTACTACTATCAAGCGGGGTACTGTTGTTGCCAAACTTGCTTCTTCTTCCTTTACTTCGAGTCTCCCATCCTCCTGACCCTGGTCACCCCTTTGTTACCTCTACGCCTCCAACTCCTCCACCTTATCCGCCTCCTCGCTTCCCATCCAATGTTACGTGCATAGCAGCAGTACAAGAGCGTCAGCCATATTGTACATTCCCTCCTTCTTGCCCCTGTTCCCCCCTTTCCTGCCTTCACCAATACTCCTTGGCCTTCCTATAATCATGGACAACCTCACTCCTTACCTTTCCTATGCAGCCGTCCGACCCCCCCCCCTTTTCCTTCCACATCTTCCACTTCTTTTCGACTCTCTCAGCTCCTAGAACAACTGAACACTGATTCACCATATGAATCCCGAATTCGCCAGTTTGTTCAGAAAGATCAGATCTTTGCTGTCTCTGATATGGAGCTAAAACGAACGTCTACCGTTACATTGGACATAGAGATGACAACGGAAGTTCCGGTCTCTCTTAAACCCTATCGCACTCCCTTGAAGATTCGGGAGATTGTTGAAAACGCCAATACTGATATGCTAGCAGCCGACATAATTGAACATTCACGATCTTCTTGGTCCTCACCAATTGTGATCGTCTCCAAGAAGGATGGGTCCAACAGATTTTGTTGTGACTACCGGGCTCTTAATGCCATTACAAAAGCCATCTCCTACCCTTTGCCTAGAGTAGATGATATTTTGGACACAGTTGGAAAATCCCATTTAAGATAACACCATTGCTTTACTCAAAATAAGTCACAGCTGGTGATGAACCAATTCTATGTCTCAAAGTTAAAGAGTCAGTGGTGAATTTAGGTTCTGAAGAACTATCCTATAATAGTTTTTGCAAGTGACAGAATTAGTTTTTGGATATTTTATTCTTGATCACATATACTGTATTTCCAATGTAAAAATAGATATTTGCAAATATTTTCCACTGCTCAGAGCAATTAGTAATCTGTGTTAGTCCAGTCCAGTCTCATACATGTTGTAAGTATCTTTGTTTTTAGGCATTTCATTCCTACATTGGTGTTGGAGACTGTTTGTAGACAGCTTTATATATCTTGAGTTCATAGTTGTCCCCTATCGGGTTCTTGAATATATCTTTTGACCATCGTTATTCATTAAACAAGATCGTTCTGATTTTTTTCTGGTGTCATTATTCTAATCATTTTTCATTGTAACAACTTGAGCCAAGGTTTGTTAGGGGCTTGTGTTCATTTATATTAAGAACGATCTTTGGTGAATACCAGAGATAACATCATTGAAGGTCAACACCAATGGTTAAAATCACGCAAGGCGATGCAATAAATTCAATTCAGTGAGAAGAACGCCAGCTTGTTTCAAACCTGAACTATTTTTAATTTTAATAAATGTTCACACTTTCTTATGAAGCATGAAAAATAAACACTAGAACTAAATTCTGTTATTGTCTTTGATAATCTTGACTGACATTACAATTTATAAACTTGCACAGATCCTTCTGCATTCATTATCATTGTCAGAATATAAAGTTTCTCTAACCTTACTGTCACTGCATCGAACAATGTTTAATTATGATCTTTCACATCACTTTATGTCTGCGAACTCATATCTAGATTTGCTAGTTTAACTCTAACTTCATATTTATTTGTATTTGGCTTATCACGCCATCTTTACTAGTTATTCTGGCAATGTTGCCATTACACAATGTTATTCGATAATTAGCAAATTATCTAAGTGGCGCCAGCCACACTTTGCTCTGCTCGCTGTAGATTAAAATGTGATTAAAATCACATTAAATCTAAAACACTTTCACTAGGCTCAACAGCCATAATGCAGACTAACACTACATATATGCTAGTGGATGAACCACATATTATAAACACTACCATTAGGCATGAATGCCACAAGACTGACTTGTCACTATGTATAACGCATCATCCTACTCTACGCTATGCGTCTAAGTGAGTCTTAGTTGGGGATGCCACATGGTGCAACCATCCTGACTGAAAATAAACCAGCCAAGATAATTACCCACCATGAAGCAGCCCCCAACAATTGGGACTACTTGTGGCGGGGTATATACACATTCTCATAGATTTCTACATGCTCTCATTGATGGCTAGGAAGTTGCCTTCCTTTCTTCTATCCCAGTAGACCTGTCCATGAATGAGTCTCACCAAAAATTATAACAAAATAAATGTAATAAAAATTGAGAAAACTGTGGGGTGTAACTTTATTTTGTTCTCTTTATTTCATTTGTGACATTTCAGGAGTGACATAACTCATTATATTCACTCATTCCTTGACAACACTACATGGACAGAAGGAAATTAAGACACTTTATCTTTACTGTTTGTTTGTTTTTGACAAATGAAGTAGACTAATGTCTGTTGCATTTTTTAAGAATTATGTGGCTTCAACCTTATTAACATTCCAAACACATCTCTACTGCATACGTGAACACCGTTAATGTTACTCAATGCAATTTTTGTTTGGTCTTAAAGCCTTCTCCCTACAGCCTGTAGCCCATGCTGCCACCGCCCCCCACTTTTTTTAGCTTCCATTTTATATCCAGCTTCCTCCCTTCCATGTTGATGTCTAAAATGCTTCCACAAAAACATGTATAAATCATAGCAAGAACGTACAATTTCTGATTACAATAAATCAATCTTATATGTAGATCAACAACAAGTTTTTTGGAGACAATACTAATTTACATTTTAGTTTCAATCTAACTTTAATCATTGTTCAAAATACTGACACTAAAATAGTTGCCATAGGAATGAAAGTAGAAGCTCAAGCTTGATTCACTACAGACTGACCTTCTTGCTCACACATATAAATGCTGATGATCTTAAAGCTCTGCTGCTGAATTTTAACATATATGACTCAAATTATGTTTACACAGTACTTTAAGATTTCAACTAATGTTTCATGTGATCTTAATAAAAACTAAAAAAGGGTGCACAATGTAAACAATATATAGGATGAAGATTGTAGGATACAATCTTACATAAATCATATTTTCAAACCTGAACTATTTATATCATTTCCCTTTTTGTTCCTTATCGGAGCTCCATCAAGAAATTACTCCAGCTGGTGTCCCTGCAGGAATCCTGCACCAAAGAATTCATTTTTTCTTGCAGATGTGGTTTCCGTAGCAATATTTTTACATGATGAGATTGCCAGTTCTATGCATAACCACATACTTGTTGCACATGATGATGTGCCCGAGGGAGTAGCAGCCCTACTCTTTGTCTGTCTTCTCAGAGACCTCTGGGAACTACACATGGCTTGTATGCAAGTAAACAACCTACATGCTGACATAATTCATACAAAAAAAGTCTAATTACTTATACAACCAAACCACTTACATTATTCCCACATACTTCTTCGTACATCTCACATATCTAATCAAATATTTTCAAAGAAAGCAGTGGTAAAGCTTGAGACTATTTGTATCTCCATAGAGTTTTTTCCAGGAATGGGACTGGTGATAGCCATATGAGTTCCTCCTATGTTGGGCATCCTTGAAGTGGATGTTCACCAGTCATTTTATCAGTGCCACATTTACACTTATTGGCAGTTCCTATTTTCAGCTTGTTGAATAGATAGTATCCCATTCTGTTGTGGCCTGTGTGGTGTCTGAATATCACCATATGTTTTCTTCTGCTGAGCTGGTAATATGCATCTTTTTTTTTTTTTTTGGTGGCCTGGGTGCTCTGAATCCAATTTAATCTTATATCTGCTTCTGATAAAACTCTCTGCCTCTTTGAAAGTTATTGACTTGTATCAGGCTGAGGTAGCTTTCCACCTTCCTTTACTAATTTGTCAGTCACCACCCTTCAGCTCCTTCAGGAACATAGGCATTCAACAAATCCATGCCCAGAATTCCTGCCTTGTGCCATCTGTTCAATGTCTCCTTAAACAATGACATGTCTATCTCAATTTCCCTTTTTCATGCGTTTTTCAGTTTTCATACCAGGTATACTGACGCCATTGTGTATACAGATGGGTCTGTGATCCATGGTAAGAAATCAGGTTGGGGCTTCTTTGCTAGGGTAAAGGGCAGAATCATCACCAAACATAATGGTGCTTACAAGATAACAACTTGCAGCATGAGAATGGAGATAGGGGCAGTTACTGCAGCCTTAAGGTGGCTAACTGAGACTTCATTAACAAAGGCAGTCATTGTGTCAGACTCTCAGTCCATGTTTTGAAAGGCTTAAAATGGTTGGCTTCGGGTCTGCAGGAGCTGGTGTGAATCTACTGCCCTGGTCATGCAGGGATGTGGTAATGAGACAGCTGACTGACTAGCATCAAGAGCACCCACAGTGGGGACACTGGATAAGAATAGATACTGAGAACAATTAATGATCACCTGTTAGAGAATGACACAGCAATAGATGAATCATCAAGGTTAAGACTGTTAGAATTTGGAATCAAACGTAAGGCTAGCAGAGATGGACGTATGAGAGGATGCATCCATCGTGAATACAACTAGCGAGCTACAGGAACAGTTAGCATTCACACTCTTTGACATATACTGAGGGAACCTGAGCAAGAATTTGGAATCAAACGTAAGGCTAGCAGAGATGGACGTATGAGAGGATGCATCCATCGTGAATACAACTAGCGAGCTACAGGAACAGTTAGCATTCACACTCTTTGACATATACTGAGGGAACCTGAGCACCTATGGGTTTGCCCAGTGTCGATTCTGTTCAACAATAAGTTTTCTTCTTCCTCCCTTACTCTGGGGATTCTGGAATAAGGACTGCCTTGTAATAAAATATAATTATTTATAGTATAACCACAGACAAAATCTAACTTCTTACACTCTAACCAGATACCAAATATGTACAGACAAATGCAAATTGATCACTGTATATCTCTACAAAAGTCACAAGTATATGTGGAAATTAAGTAACATATTACATTATATCTGAATGTTTAACTTTTTTAAATGACCACAGAGGTTTCAAAACAGGAAAAGAGTTCATACCTAATACATAAGAATTTTAAGGAAAAAATCAAATCCAAGCAGAAAAGAAATTAAAAAAAGATAAAAAAATATCAACATTATTATCAAAATGTGATAAAAAAGTAAAGGTTGTACCATAGCAGAAACTGCCATGGGGGGGGGGGGGGGGGGGGGGGAGAGGTGGAGAGAGAGAGAGTGAAGAGTTAGAAGCTTCACTTACTAGGTCCAGCTGTTTTTTTTTAATGAGGGGAGTGACCAGTTCCTTTCCTCTCTGCTGTTGCCTTCTCTAACTCAAGAATAGAGTCAAGTACCCATTTACAGTTGGGTAGACCGGAGTGTGACGCTAATAGGATGTGATATATAACAAGAAGCAAAAGGCAATACAAAAATCTCGTTAGCAAAAAAAATTTATATAGAGGTTAGAAGTAAGCCCATACGTGCTTGCTCTTATTAGCTCCAACAATGACAGATAATTAATTGGTTTATAGTGTACAAGGAGAGGCATGAGGCAGATGACATTTACCTTTTCAAATATTATAAAGGCTATTAGTCTTTTCAAAATTGTTTTTTTTCATCATATACCCACGCCTATGTCTAGCATTAAAGAGGCAATAACCGTGAGGTTTCTTTCACTATCCTTAGCCTGTCCCTCAAGGAGGTTGGTGGCAACCATGACATCAGTTGGCTTCCCTTGTACAGCCAGCATTCTTGGAGGACAAGATCTACTGTTTACTATTGTTGTTTACATGGATAAATAATTGTTTTGCTTAATTTTTTTGTTTCTGTTATGACCTGTCCAAGAAGTTTGCGTGTCTCAGTTTTATCACTTTTTTTAACCGATGACTTTCTTGTGTTTCTCCTAGGACTTTCTCATTTGATTTTCAGACTCTCCTAGGTATTTGCTGTCCAATATCTTAGGAACCACATCTCTGATGCCTCCAATTTTCTTTCCATCCATTCAAATCACCTCCAATAATCAACATGATGCAGCTCAACAGATGTAGATAGCTGGGATATGTCAAATGAACAGAGAAACAAGAAAGAAGTTTCATGAACAAATCCAGTGCATAAGTCAAGAGGACTGGAGAGAAAACATCATGGATGACAGGAATAGGACGTTTATGTAGCAGATGCTAAGAGCTTGGGAAACTGAAGAAGACAGGCAGGCATACACACACATTCATACAGGTGCAGATGCATGAATAGGTGCATGCGCACGCACACATTAATGTTCAAACAAACTAGCAAAGCCAAATAATTTTTAAACATTCTGCTTTCCATCACTTCAAAACATACTAAAAACTTATCTACAAATATTTCAGCTTTATTAAGGGAGTGTACAAATATGTATATATATTTTTTTAAATATATACAGATAAAATATTTACATAACAGGTTATTTTCTAATTTAACCTTTTCAGCGCCAGTATGATGTACACTGTACAGCATAAATCTTCACAATTTTTGTCGCTATGCTGTACGGCGTGCATCACGGAGGTAGCGTGATTGTTCTTTCCCATTCACCTATATGACGTACGGTGTACCTCCTATTTTAAAAGCACCAGAACTCTTTTCTTTACAAGCGTATCAGCAACTGCTGGGCATAATAGGATTCAGCACTGAAAAAATCTGGCCCCTAAGCTTGAAACGAACAACATTTTTTACTGCTAGCGAATACAGTAGAACTGATAAGTGATTTCACAAAGGCTAAAGTTCAGAAACATGGACGCTGCCAGTACAGATGAACCATCAACATCTGGTGGAAAAAGAGCACGAAAATCCTTGTTTGAGTTGAATTTATTCAACTTGAATGATTCTGACGACTCTTTTGACTCAGATTCAGGGTCAGACTCTGATGTAGATTTAGATCTGGAGCAAGGTGATAGTGAGAGGCTTGCTAAAATGAGGAAAGTGTATGCTAGTAGTAACATTTGATCTAGATCTAGTTCACTCAGTTTAGATCAAAATAATTCATCAGTGAAAGGAAAAGGAAAGGCAGTGAAAACAAGATCTGCACCTAAACAAGGAAAGGAAATGTCGAGATCTAGACCTCAGATTGAAAAAAAAAACACTGATGAGGAAGACCATCACCTAAAAGACAGTGACCTTGACTTATGTTGGCCTTGATTAGCATATTCTGAAACTTTGTTTTATGCTCTTTCATAATATATAAACTTTCAATGGGTTTCCTTTTACGATAAACTGAATACAGTCAAATTAAAAATATGACCCCAAAAATTACAATTATCCTGTCATTCAGGGGAACGAACTAAGCTGAAAATGGTGTCGTAATGAGGAATGAAAAACCCGTCGTTGCGAAAGGGTTAAAAAAACATATACAGGTAAAATATAAACATAACAGGTTATTTTCTAATTTAAAAAATATATACAGATAAAATATAAACATAACAGGTTATTTTCTAACAAGTCATGTGCATTAAAACAGCTTGAGCAAACAAGAAAAATTATCTGATGCAGACTCAGTGCCCCTTGTGACGGACAAAAGGTATTTTCCCACAACATCTCATGTTATTTAAGTGTGTTGTTCCATAGTAACACTGCCATATGTACATGTTACTTTCATATCTTATAGGTGTAGCCTGAACTGGTGTATAAAATAATTTCATAGACACATACACAAATATGGGAATGAAATTAATCTTCACCTTCTCATGTACTCTATACCACTGTCAAGTCTTATGTCAGACTCTTCTAACTGTCCTGCACCTAACCTTTGGCTACCAGCTGTGCTAGCTGCAGAGTTGCTGCGTGCATCCAAAGGTTTGTATCCCCTTTGAACCAGGTAGGAATAAATAGGGGGTTCCGTGGGATAAATCTGTGACCTCTGTGGCCCTTCTGCTTGTTGTTTAGGATAACTTGAAGGGGGAAAGGCAGGAACCATGGCAACTGGTTGAAACTGGTTGGGACCTACTACAACTGGTACAAACTGGCCAGATGGATATGCACCATATGGAATTTGCTGCATTTGAGGTTGTGGTGGTGGCTGTAATGGCTGGTGACGTGAATGATTTGGCTTTGAGTGACCACTTTCATTCTCATCTGAATCTCTTCTCCTGGATTTATGTAACTTTCTTTTGTGTCTTTGAGCTCTAGCTCCTCGACCTCGATTGGAATGATCATCTTCAGATTCACTTACTTCCTCAGACTCAGATTCTGATTGTGTGTATGATGACCTTGACTTTTCAGATTGTTCTTCCTCTGAAGACAAAGGCCGTTTCCTTACTGAATTGTTGCTGCTTGACACTTCTGATTCCTCCTCGGATGAATGATTTGATGTGTGATCGCCTATAGCGTCTGCATATGATGGTGGCTGCTTTCGCCTACTGTTGCTCGGCTTTATGCTAGGTGTGATGATTTTCTCTACAAAATGATCTGTGTCATCTTCAGGTTCTATGAAAGAGGCATTGCTGGTCACATACCTTGATCTTGATTGGTCTTTCTCTGCAGTCACGAGGCGCTTCTTTTGAAATGAATCAACTGTGAAAAGTAAATTTTTTTTTTTTTAATATGAAAATTAAAACTTACAGAAAAAAATATTTTATTTCCATGGAGTTTCTAAGACTGATCAACTTTACAATTACTTGATCATGTCTTTCACATTACAAAAGACTTGCCTTGTTGATAAACCTTGTTTCTTGCACCAGATTGACATGGACTGTTTTTTTGTGATATAGCTTGTCCAGTCACAATGTTCTGTAAATGGGTCAGGTTACCGACTGTTGGGGCCCTGACAAGGTGTACTGTTAAGTGCGTATATTCTGATGCAATGTGTGAGTGTAAACATCAATAATGATAACGCGAATGGATGACAGTTCGACAGGTTCACAGGACACTCATTCCAATCACAGGTGGAAGTCAAGGATGGCTGGACTACTGTGGTCGTTTCATACTGTTTAATAGGACGCACACAATTAGACAGTACGTGTATAGTTACAGAAACACAGGTCGACATAAATAGCATATTGTTGATCAATGGTCTACCATCTTAAGTTAGCATTCATGTTGAATAACATCACAATGGAACATCTGTAGACAAGCACTTAGATTTCCACTGTTTTTTTCCTCAATATAATCATCAGGCCTTACTGACCGAGCGTGTCAGTTAATAAATACTGTTCAAGCCTGACTCCTAGACAGAACCTCTTTTCTAGCGAAGATTCCTTTAGGTAAAGTTCAGCAAATCTATCTGAAGATAATGTTAACCCACCAGTATTGGGTTTTCTTTATAACTGTGATCTCTTAATCATCACCTGATAATAAGGGGCATCCCCGTTCTCTGATTGATGATCGACAAAAAGTTAGAATCCAAAATGGCTTCTGGTTCCCTTTTGAGCATCGCTCACTATACGGATGTATAGCAAATCTTCAATAGAAGCTTTGTTCATAAACACAAATGTTTCTACAAGAATCAGCATATTCTTTCATCTTAAATGCTGCATACAATCATCTACAGTGCTGCTAGGTAACATATCATCCCGACATATGGATATGGATAATCCTAATGTAGACATCTGCCCAGTTAAGCCTAGGACGACAAAAGTTCAGTAAAATGTTCTTTACCTGGGGATGGGAAAAACACTAGCAGAACACATACGCCCCTCTCCTGGCATTATAGAATAAACACTGGGGACTAGTAGACTTAATAAACATATCAAAAATCATCTTCTTCCCCATAACAAATCATAGAGATCACAGACTGGGGAATCGTCTTCAACATGGCTTTCGCCCAGCATTCCATCATCCCGGAAGACACTCTTTTTTTCTCTCGGCATGCGCGGAAACTCCCTGACCTCAAAGTTCAGTACAAGGAAAAATAGTTCCACTTAGACATACCAAGATATCACGATATAAGACCGAATCGTCTGAAATAGACACAGAGTAAACATAGACTCGGACCATAAACATTCCTGCATAAACCTAAGCAAGAACAATCTGTTTTCTGGCCCAACAAGGCACAGACTAACGAAATCCAGATTCATACGCCAAATTCGATCTCCAGGGGAGATAACCCATATAACAAAAGTATCAATCAATCATGGGTGATATATTTTTGGCCAGGAAAGCATCCTGATTCTAAAAACAAATATCTTCCCTCCGACAGATAAATATTATAATAAATATATATACATTGTCACCAGTAATCTGTTGGTAACACTTGTATATAAATTAGTACAAATGTTTTAAACACTTCTATACATATAACTATACGTTTGTATGCTTTGCTTTCCTCATTTCTGTATTTTCTTCTCTTATGTCACTTCCTGTTTTTGATTTGAAAAATTATTAGCAAGCACATGCAGGGATACTGCACCCTCAGGCATGTTGTACAAATCAAATGACATGAGGCTGTGTAAAACAAATTGTCACAGAAACCACTACTGCAAGTGCATGTCAATGCTTGGTGCAAGCTCCCTGCAAGGAAACCAGCTACAGTGGTTGCTCCATGCTCTGTAAAGTGCCCAAAGGAAAATGATGACATCCTTTACAAGCTTTTATCTGCCTGCATATATGAAAAGTCTATAACAGTCAATATAAGAACCAGAAACTTTGTGCTGGTTTTCATTAATGATATAATAAATGTTGCCTTCTGTAGTTCCTGGGGTTCTCTGAAGAGACAAAGAAAGAATAGTACTACTACATGTTATACAAGACGACTAACACAAGGTTGTACATGGTGACTAACACAAGGTTATACATGGTGACTAACACAAGGTTATACAAGATGACTAACACAAGGTTATACATGGTGACTAACACAAGGTTATACATGGTGACTAACACAAGGTTATACATGGTGACTAACACAAGGTTATACAAGATGACTAACACAAGGTTGTACATGGTGATTAACACAAGGTTGTACAAGGTGACTAACACAAGGTTATACATGGTGACTAACACAAGGTTATACATGGTGACTAACACAAGGTTATACATGGTGACTAACACAAGGTTATACATGGTGACTAACACAAGGTTATCATCATCATCATCAGTTGCCATCTCCACCACGAAGGTTGGCTGTAATGGATCTCCAACGTCTTCTGTCTCTTGTCTTGATGGTGCACTCTGATAGACTCTTTCCTGTCCATCTCTTGATGTTATCTTCCCACTTATAGCGCTGTCTTCCCCTTGCACGTTTGCCTTCAACTCTGTTATGGTCTTCTGCAAGGTGTTATGCCTTTTTATGTGGCCAAAGTATTTTAGCTGCCGAACTTTGACCTCTCTCATTAGTTCTCTTTTCATACCTAGATTTTCTAGGACCTCCTTATTTGTTTTCATCTCTTTCCATGAGATACGCCCCATTCTTCTATATATCCACATTTCAAGAGCCTCAATTCTTTCTTCCAAATGCTTATTCATCGTCCATGTTTCTGCACCATACAGAAATGCAGAATATATATAACGCTTTATGATTCTCAGTTTTAATTTGTGAGATAACTGTTTGGATGTCAGTATATGTTTCATGTTGTTGAATGTAGCTTTGGCCATTCCTATTCTCTTCTTGATTTCTGTTTCACATCTGCCATCTTCTGTTATTATATGACCAAGATATACGTAGCTCTTGACTTATTCCTGGATTTTCCCATTTACGCTTATCTTTAATGTGGGTTTATCATCTGTTTTGCTAATTATCATAGTTTTTGTTTTCTCAATATTAATGTCGAGTCCATATTCATGACGGTGACTAACACAAGGTTATACATGGTGACTAACACAAGGTTGTACATGGTGACTAACACAAGGTTATACATGGTGACTAACACAAGATTAAACAAGACGACTAACACAAGGTTGTACATGGTGACTAACACAAGGTTATACATGGTGACTAACACAAGGTTATACAAAATGACTAATACAAGGTTATACAAGACGACTAACACAAGGTTGTACATGGTGACTAACACAAGGTTATACAAGATGACTAACACAAGGCTATACATGGTGACTAACACAAGGTTGTACATGGTGACTAACACAAGGTTGTACATGGTGACTAACACAAGGTTATACAACACGACTAACACAAGGTTATACAAGATGACTAACACAAGGTTATACAAGATGACTAACACAAGGTTATACAAGATGACTAACACAAGGTTATACAAGATGACTAACACAAGGTTATACATGGTGACTAACACAAGGTTGTACATGGTGACTAACACAAGGTTGTACATGGTGACTAACACAAGGTTATACAAGATGACTAACACAAGGTTATACAAGATGACTAACACAAGGTTGTACATGGTGACTAACACAAGGTTATACAAGATGACTAACACAAGGTTATACATGGTGACTAACACAAGGTTGTACATGGTGACTAACACAAGGTTATACAAGATGACTAACACAAGGTTGTACATGGTGACTAACACAAGGTTATACATGGTGACTAACACAAGGTTATACATGGTGACTAACACAAGGTTGTACATGGTGACTAACACAAGGTTATACAAGATGACTAACACAAGGTTGTACATGGTGACTAACACAAGATTATACATGGTGACTAACACAAGGTTGTACATGGTGACTAACACAAGGTTGTACATGGTGACTAACACAAGATTATACATGGAGACTAACACAAGGTTGTACATGGTGACTAACACAAGGTTGTACATGGTGACTAACACAAGATTATACATGGAGACTAACACAAGGTTGTACATGGTGACTAACACAAGGTTGTACATGGGGCTGGCAACCTCATCAAGTCTTAAGAAAAAGTAAACAAATAATCTGCAGACGGAATACTCAGACTCAGGGGCGGCTCATTGGTAGGCACTGCAGAACTGCAGCACCCCCCCAGCTTTTTAAATCTAAATACAGTCAATGGAGTTATACGAAATTTTGTAAAAAACAATACAGCGCAATGAACATTTTTATTAACAGATCCCGCATTTAGTATACTCATCCTCTATTTCCAATAATCATTTCAATAATAAACAAATAAAACAATGAAATCGTTTTAAACTTTGAAGTTCTGTAGGCGGAACTGGGCGCTAGACAGTTCCACATTTTGCTCCCAGTGGTTCAGTCAATGCCTAGTCGGTGGGTTGCTAAATTGGCAATGCCAAAACACATTTTTTTAGGTGACAAAAGTCAATGGAACTGCGGAGCGAGCAGTGCCGATTTGATCATTAACCATGGAAGAGGTAAGGGAGACTATTGAGGCATTTCCCATGATGGAAAGAGAAAAACTTCTTCTGATGGAATTACATGTTTTCTGTGGCAGACATTATCTACACAATTATTGCAAATTAATTGACTTGCTGAAAATATCTCAGAAAATAATCTAGCCGAAGTTCTTGGTGAACTTACAAAACTCATAAAAATTTTTTCGACTATTTCAGAGCCTGAATGCTGCTATTCGACATTAAAAAATATAAAAACATTTTAAAGATTTTTAAGGAGCACTATGAATCAGGAAAAGCTAAATGCTCTAGCAATGCTCTCAATAGAAAAAGATTTGGTCAACAGGGCACACAACTTGAATGAAAAAGTTATTAATCTATTTTGAACAAATGAAAACGGAAGAATGAATTTTATTTTTATATAAAATTTCAAGATTACCCAAGTTTGTTAATGGTAAGTGTCCAGTTAATGTTTTATAGTATTTTTAACTTGCTTATTATTCTTACTATCTATGTCTACATGTCTTATAACCAAGGCAATTTAATGTAACTTTAAGAAGCAGCACCACCATACATTAGAGTCACGAGCCGCTACTGCTCACACAAGGAGCAAAAAGTCAAATTGAAACTGGATGGATGTTCTGCCAGAAGAAAATAGCAGCAGACAATCAAATAATTAAACTGTTGGGCAGCAGACAATCAAATAATGAAACGGTCGTACATAGGAAATGTTAGTAGTGCCACTCACAGTTTTTTTATCAGTCATAACTGTCACAGGAAAATATAATAACAGTGAATTAGACAGCCCATCAGAAGTACTAATGGAAACCAGCTATAAATTGAACAAAGTGAAAATATAGTAGATTCCTGCCCACTTCAAGATATATGTAAATAAAAAAGCTAATAGACTTGCTAAAGAAGAAAGAAAACTTTACACTCAGAACAAGACAACAAATGAAAAGATGAAAGCACAAATCTTTTTAAATTGCTGAACAGAAAAATGGTAGAGAGAACATCCTGAGCCAGCCTTACCAAGAATGGATCAAGTGATAATTTTTAAACTGAGAACTGGCCACTGCAAACTCAAATACCATCTGTTCAACAAATTACAAGTTTGGGGAAAACAAGCAAACAGTGGAACATGTCCTTCCAAAAAAATGTGGCTCCATGAGAGTAGCAGTTTGACAGCATCAACCTCTTTGAGGGAGAAGCAAGATGGTGTTGAGAGTAGACTGAGACATCTGTCTTCATGAAACAGATTTAGTTACATACATGAGAGCAAACAAGGAAGAAGACAGAATATCTATAGATCTATCTCATTCTACTAAATAAATGCTACTTACTCAGCACAGTTAAGTGCTAATGAGTAAATTAGATGACTTGTGTAACAGAAACTAATGTTTATGGCTTCTTTTCCAAAATGTTCATGAAAGTAAAATTGTATGAACACAATGAACACAATATAGTTTTACTTTAGTAAAACTATATTTTGATAAGCTGAACTTGGCTTTGATGGATGTGCTGCAAGGTGTATTTTCAGGTCCTGGAGTTGGTATAAACTTTGTTAAAGAGTTATTACATTATATTTCTATATTATATTGTGGATAACATGATTTTCTCTGGAACAGTCAGTGTAGGTTTAAGTTTTTTTTTCAATCAGCAAAAGTATGATGTAGCCTTTCAACTTCCGTGTCCATGTATACTCAAGACCAAAAGAAACGCACATATTAATTGTTCTGATTTTCAGACAAATAAAATAAAAAAATCAATTTTAAATCGTCTTTAAACACAACTTTAGCATTGCAAGACGATACTGCACGTGGAAAATTTGTGCTGCTGTGAGTTGTTTACGGCGTAGAGGAGCAAACGCTCAGAATAAAAATTCATTCGAAACCAAACAACAGGGACCATCGCCGACCGACCCCGGCCTGGCACTCGACAGCAGTTTGAAATCGTAAAGAATTGGCCATACGGCCGCTGCCCTGGCATCGTTTTGCTGTGTGAAATTTTTATGGGTTCTACGCACATTTTATAGAGAATTGAGTGAACAACAGACAACCAAAAGTCGTGCATGAAAAATCATGAAATGCACGAACTGTAATGAATTTTTATTCTGAGCATTTGCTCATCTACGCCGTAAATAACTCACCGCAGCACAAATTTACCACGTGCAGTATCGTATTGCATTGCTAAAGTTGTGTTTAAAGACGATTTAAACTTGATTTTTTTATTTTATTTGTCTGAAAATCAGAACAATTAATATGTGCGTTTCTTTTGGTCTTGAGTATATGATGCAAGTTCTCATCTATGACATCATCCATATCAGGCAGGCCCCCCCCTCCTGGGCTACAATAAATCACACAGGCTCGTCAATTCCTGTAGGTCCAATTCCTCGGGTTAGTCACTAAAGTTAGAAAGGATATCTCTCTATTCCAGCACTAAACTAATAAGGCACATAGCTTAGATTGTGTTAACACTTGTAGCAAGTTATCAGTCCACTGTTTTAGGGCTATATATATTTTCCTTCACCAAGACTGGCTCCCTTGGTGACAGCTCAGCTGACATCAGATTTCCTATTGACTTAGCATTCCGATTTTTGAGAATGTCATTGTGAAAACTAAGGAATTTCCTCTGACATGTACATTACCAACAGTCCCAGGAATCTGTAATCTACTACTTAGTCGTTCCCCTTCTACCATGAAGGTTTGGAAGAGGTATAGAGATTTGGAAGAGAGAGCGCCAGACTATCCTATCGGCTGTCTTCCTCCTGGCCTGGTTCCATTCTAGTCCTCGGTCCTTCAAAGATTGTCTAATGTTGTCCTCCCAGCAGACTCTGGGTCGTCCTGGGGGTCTGGATCCCTGGCTCTTTGTTTCCTATGCTTGTCATGGTAGCTGATCTTCTCCCACTCTGCAGACATGGCCAAACCATCTTAGTTGGGACTGTTCTACTTGGGTCTGCAGGGGGTGGGATTTTAGGCCTTGACGTATCGTCTGGCTTTGCAAACCATGTCTCTTCTTGTTACTTCGACCACCTTCCTCAGATACCTCATTTCTGAGGTTTGGATCTGGCTTTTGTGGGTTGTAATCATTGCCCATGACTCGCATCCATATGTCAAGACTGGGACATAGGTGGAGCAGTATACAGCCATCTTCGTTTTCTTACCAGCCTCTCTCTTGCAGAGGAATTCTCGATTTATGGCCTGAAAAAGTCTCCCAGCTGCTGCTTTTCAAGTGGCCAACTCTTCTTTGATGCCTCCCTTTCAGTCTATAATAGCTCTGAGGTATTTAAAGTGGTCGGACCTGCTCCAGGACCTGTCTCCCAGCTTAATCTGATGTCTTCTTTCCTCTCATGATATCACCATGGATTTTGTTTTAGAGCTGCTTATGACCATCCCTCTCTTCTCCAGCTCTTCCTTCCAGACTTGCAGGTTGGATTGGAGATGTGCCTCTGATTTAGCAATCAGAGCAACATCATCAGTAAATGCCAGCTCTGAAATACAGACCGGTCTCATCTTCCAGTACCTCACTGAATACTTTCTTGTTCTCTCCTTACATGCCTTGATGACATCGTCCATGAGGAGTATGAAAAGATAAGGTGACAGGATATCACCTCGTCTTTCACCAGTGGTGGTCCTGAACTCTTATGACTTATGGTTTGCTGTCCTCACATAATTTCTGCAAGACTTGTAGAAGCTCTGTATAGCATGAATCAGAGGTGCTGGAATGTTCTTCTTTGCCAAACAGTCCCAAAGTTTGCTCCAGGGGACCCTGTCAAACGCCTTTTCCAGATCTATGAAACAAAGATGGATCTCACTCTTATACTCAAGGGCCTTTTCATTCAGCTGTCTGAGTGGGAAGATTAGGTCTTGAGTACTTCGGTTTACTCGGAATCCGCACTGGACCTCATCCAATTGTGGCTCAGCTAGGCGCCAGAGTCTCTGCTCTAGGATTCTAGAGTAGATTTTACCAGGGACACTGAGAAGGGATATGCCTCTATGGTTTCTGCATTGTCGATTGTCACCCTCTTTGAAAATTGGTGTTATGATGGCAATCTCCCAATCCTTTGGTATGGTCTTGTTGAACCACGCTGCCTGTAGGACCCTTAAGAGTAATAGGTCACCTGATGCTCCCATGTATTTAACCATTTCTGGTGTTATACCATCATGCCCTGCTGCTTTGCCCATCTTGATTTTCTCTAGTGCTGCCTTCAGTTCTTCCATCTTTATGTCATCTTCACCATCACTGGTTTTCTCTTCTGTGCTAGTGGTTATCATTTCTGATGCTTCACCCTGCTCACCATCCATTACTTCCTTCGGGGCAGTAAGCAATTTGCCTTGCTTGTCCTTTATAAATTTGAGAGGGCATTGTTTTTCCTTCCTCATGTTCTTTAGGGTCTTATAGAACAATTTCTGGTTTTCTTGCACATCTTCTTCTAGCTTTTCTCCAAATTCTTCCCAGGACTTCTGTTTTGCTGCTAGCACCTTGTTCTTTGCTTCTCAGAACGAGTGTCACATATTCTCTATATTTCTCCATTTGTCCTGTTGTGTTTTTAGCTCCTAAGTATTGTTTCCATGCCATTTTCTTCTCTCTTATTTTCTCTTTGACTTCCTCTGTCCACCAAGGTGTCCTCTTTCTCCTGTTCCCAAGTCGGACTTCACCACATGCTTCTGCAGCAGCTGTCTTTATGATGTCCTTGAATTTGAGCCAGAGGGTTTCCAAGTCATCAGGTTGTTCTTCTGTGTTGCTCACCGCTGCAGCAATAAGCCCCTGATATCTGGTCTTAATTTCTGGCTCTCTCAGCATGTAGGTCATTATACTCATTTCTCCCGTTCGTTTACTTAGTTTCTTGCGTGATGTTGGGCAGTTCCTAGGCTGAGCAACTCTTTCAGTTGTTCTTTTGATTGTAAGCAGGCAGTGATCACTTCCAATCCCCCCCCCCCTCTCTCTCTCCAGATTCTAGCATCCCGGACATATTTGAATGAGCTCCTCCTAACAATGGCATAGTCGATCACTGACTTCTCATTCTTTGTTGGTTCACATCAAGTGTATGCATGTATGCGCTTATGGGGGAACTTTGTGTTTGTAATGATCAGATTTCTGCTCACTGCAGAATCTAAGGAGTCACTTTCCATTGTCATTGAGAGTATCTTCTCTATATCTTCCGATAACTCCACCTCATCTAGCATGGTCATTTCCAACTCTGGCATTGAAATCTCTGAGCATGATAATTTAATCTAGGCAGTCATCCACTGTCCTTTGAAGCAGCTCAAAGAATTCCTCCTTGACCTCTGCTCTCTCATCCTCATTTGGCCCATACACTATGACCAGGTTGACTATGGTTTCTCCTCCTTTTAGTTTTACAACCATAATGCGCTCCACTTATAGAAAAAAAAAAAAAAAAAAAAAAATGCGCTCCGAGACAAAGTTCCATCCCTTGATACTATCTTTTTGGTTTTTGGCCACATTGCAACCCACGCCCCCTTTAGCTCTTTCAGATGTGGGTACACCACTGTAGAGCAGCGTGTTGCCATCGAGATCCATGACTCTTTGTCCTTTTTTCTTTGTTTCCGTTATAGCGAGTATTTCTAGTTTTGCTTTCCTCATCTCTTCCACCAGCTCCTCTTCTTTCCAATTTATACTTCTAGTGTTTCAAGTTCCATAAGTCATAGTCCATTCTAGTTCGTCACCTTTAGAATCAGTCCAGTTTTTCTCTCTTGTAGTTCTCGTAATTAAAAGTTTAAAGCAAACAGGTGATTGGTCTGGTGTGCCTTTGCATGGTAGATGGACTGCCTGCTTACAGCCTCCATGCAGGCCGCCCTCCTCCTTTTTCAGCCGGGCTTGGGACCGGCCTAGGTGGAGTTGGAATCTGTAATCACTGGTCCTAATTGCTAGGCTACCTAGATTATTGCCAGATGTATATGTCAGTGCTGCACAGAGAGGATATATTATATTCTCTGCTCACAATGAAATCCTTCTGGCTCTGACATAGTTAAAACATACTGCCATTTAACTTTTTATACCTTTGGGTGCATGCTGTGACCACTTAATTGCTAGCACCCCTTTAAGGTGCACCACATATAGCCCAATGAGTGGAATTCACACCTTAAAGAGATGGAATTACTTATCCACTTCAGTAAATAAATTACATGGTTAAGCAACTATATTGCACGCACCCGTTTAAGATCCACTAAACATAACCACATGGGTCAGTGGTGCACCTTACAAAATTACAGAACAGAATTATTTTTTCTACTTCTGTAAATAAATCTCCTTCCTGGTTAAGGTATAGTCACAGCATTTTGCAGTGAAATTTTTCATATCAAATAGTATCAACTTTGGTCAATCCCACAGACATCAAAACTGACTATAGGTACTTGTGATTCCTTCAAGGAGTAGAATAATAAACAGCACTGTAATATTACTATAGCTACAACTGATTTGTCTCTGGAATATTAGGTGTTTTTCAGGTAGATGAACAGTTGTAAGATATCAACTCTCACTAAATGTCCTGCACAGAAACATTAAAAAATTTGAATAACTTGAAATGGTCTCTGTAGAATTAATAGTTCCTGTGGTACAAGGGAGCTCAGCTAATGTAAGCTGGATTTATGGCAGGGTATGACGAGTCTAAAATTAGGTGCCTTGAGTCCAGTGATTAAGCCATATATAAAGGTAGGACTGACTTGATGGACTCTGCTATGACCCAGCATGAGCATTTTTACTGTTTCGCCCTTAATCTCTAGGGTGAGACACAACATGTTGAGTTCACAGCAATCTCATTACTGCTATAACACACATCTAAACTCACCATTATAGAATACGTTATTGTCCCCATCTCCACTGCGTGCTACGGGTTTGCGAGAGTAGGGATCTGTACTACCAACAGAATATTGGCTGGCTGGACCTCTACTCTGCTTCATCTCCACTGACGAAGCATTTGATGGCTGGCTCTTGGTATCAAATGCAGCGCCTGAAATTTAACATTGTCAGTCCTGATCCAAATCATATAATGGTATGCAAAATAATCTATGATCAAAGTAAGCTTCTTTCTTTCTCTTCTTTTGCTACCTCTGTGAAGCTGTTTTTGACCACCTAACATCTTGATGAAATTCTTGTGATTTCCAATTCCTGGTGATAGTTGATGTTATCTTTCCTGTGTTTGATGTAATTAACATCTTTCTTCATTCCAAGTGTGACTATGAACTTGTTTCCATATCTGTTATTTACAATTCCTACTTAGTGACAGATGTCATTTACACATCAATTAACCAAGGTGATTGCCATAAAATGTATGTGCAACCAGCATAATATAGTCAGATTTTTCCAGCATTTCACCCATGAATTATCTTTTGTCCAAAGTGTGTGGACATAATTATCTTCTACCCTAGCCGTGAATCAGATTTTCTACAGACTTCTCTTGATTCACACTGTTTCCTTTTGACACCGTGTTGTTCCTTTTTTTTTCCAGTCACATCTGCCTGATGTGGTTTGCCAGGCTATTTATTAAGGAAATCTTTCATTAGTTTCTATCAAGCTTCTTTAGAACCCCCCATGCCCTATAATAGATCCATGTAATAACATTCTCTCAGTAATCCATCAACCTTGTCTTTGATTGACAGTCTCACTCTGTTTTCAAATGTTTATCCAAGATAACTGACATCATGACAGTAATTTATGTCCAATATTCCAATGTGGAATTTTGAATTAATCTGGTATCTCTCGCAACTTCTCCATTTGACACTAATGCTGGTAAAGACCTATGACCTGTCTGGACTGTTCCACTTAAATATAAGCGGCTCTGTCTTGTTTGTGGGACTGTTGGTAATATACAATCCATTTTGTGCACACAGTTCTAGCTTTAGTTCCTGTTGAAGCCTATGCTGTTGTAGCTGTATAGGCCAAGATGTTCTTCCTTGGCCCATGTCTCAGCTGTAAATGTCAGTTACAATCTCTCACAGTAAAAACTTTACCAATACTGTTTAACTGACTCAAAATATCAGATAGTTAATCATATTTTCCTCTCTTGTAAATGGAATACATATATAGACAATCTATTAAAAAGTTAGTTATTAACTAATTAACTAATAACCTAGTTGACATATCCCTTTTCATGGCCTTGTCTATTGCCAATATCTTTCATAATTAAAAAAAATTTAACTGAGTATGTGGGATTTATTGAAGTAATACATACAAAACTGAGTTTTGTGTGAATATATGGCAGGATTTTTAAAATTTAATATTAAACAACTTAAATGCTGATCAACTCACAATGTTTTGGGGTCTTTTAATTTGTTATCATGGTTCTAGAGTTTTCCAGCAGCTTTCAGATGAGTATGGGGTCTGAGTTATTTAGCCAAGGCAGTGTAAAAGGAGTTTTACAAGTATAAATATACACAACATTAATATTTTAACAACACACACAACATTTACCCTAGTTTTGGCACAATTTAGAATTGGGAGCAATTGGTACCCTTACTTTGCAAAACTTGTTGGTACCCCCACTTTGTGGTACTTGTTGGCACCTCTACTTACTAATTATGCTTCTATATTAGCACAAAGCTGTCATATATTTCTTTGGGCTTTTTCCACTCCCTCTTCAGGCACAGAACTGTTATAACCTTGTAAACTTCACTCTTCTTCAGATACAAACAGTCCTTATCTAAATCACATAACGTTGGGGTCAATGAAAATAGGCAATATAAGCCTTTTTAGGACAAAGAGACTGAGGGACAAACAAATTGAAAACAATGGAGAAAAGTGGGTAACAGCTAAGTCAAATACATTTAAAAATAAATGAAACTGATATGAGAAGTGAAGAAAAAAGTGGACATAATTATATAACGATTGATAAAAAAAATGCTACCTACTCTCGCAAGTAATAAATGAAGTATGCTTCTTTCCTTCTCCCTCTGCTACTTATAGTGTGAAGCTGTTCATGTTTGAATCCAACTTCTTAGGAATATCAAGCTGCTTGTGAATTTTAATTCACATGGGGAGAATGCTGTTATCCTTCTTCTTTCTCGTGTATTTAACAGGCTCCTCAAACATTCATCCATTCAGATAACAAGTCCAAATATGCAACCAAATTTTATATCACACATAAAACCAGAATACTATTTATTATTATTTCCCCACTTATTTCCCCTTCCTCCCTTATTTCCCCTTCCTCTCTTACCTGTCTTTATTGTAGCAAGTTGGTGGGTTTCCCACTTCTTATTCAGTCTCTGATATTTACAACAGAACAGGATGATGATGATTGTGCAATTGACAACTATGAGAGCATAGAAACCTCCAATCATTCCAACAATCGTCGTTTGAGGAAACTTGTTAAAGAAATAGCCACTGCCAAAATTATTCTCATAACCTGGCTCAGTACCCCCTGTGAAAAGTGAAATAAAAACTTCTGTAAAATTAATAGCAAAACAAATTATCCACGACAAAATTTAATTTTAGGTGTAATACTAAACTGACGGATACAACAGACCAGTAGATGTAAAACTTGACAGCCATTCAGCATTCATATGTGAGTGTGGTACACAATTCAATGCAGATTACAACTATGTGATAATAAATATAATCATTTCTTTAAAATTAATAAAATAAACTGAAACTTCCATCAAATAATATAACTGGATATTTTAAAAGAAAAATAGTCATCTGGATGAATTTGTGGTGGATAAATTAAATAAAAAACAAGCAATTTCCTTCGCCTCTATTTTAGAGAAAGAAAGCACTGAAAATTGAAGCTTTGAAGCCACCAACTCATTCAGGAATATCCATTTTTTTTTTTTTTTAGTTTTATGAGAATGCATTTATACAGCACAAATAAAGGCATTTGTTTTAAGTACTCTGAATTATCAAGTATGGTTTCTGGTGGAGAATAAATGACAGAACCATTTCTCCCTCTGGCATGTCGTAAAAGGTAACTAATATTTATTATTGGGATGTGCTCAGAAATAATAATCACTCTTTTGTGGTTTATTTACCCCTGAAAATATGAAGCCACCAAACATAGGAATAAAAAAGAAATCTAAACAACAAAACTGGCCTACAACCTCTCACTGGGTTGACTTTGATTTCAATATCAAAGTTATAACTGTTGACATTTTCACGAATCATCATGAACGTGGCAGTGTTCCCTGTAGTCAAAAACCTTCTCTTGTTCAGATTTGTATTTGAGTAGTAATCATAGGACATCTGAAAGGATTGAAAATATATTTAGAAATTTTACAAAAAAATGTTTACATCAGTGCTAATAATTTATTATTTCTAATTTTTAAAACTCATATTATTGCTTCTTTAGGTGCAAAAGTGTGAGAAATCTTCTGCTGCAGTAATACAAGGTACAAGAACAATTTTTGAACTAGTTAACTGTTAATGAAAGTGATATTTTTCTTCCTTAATGTTACAGTACTGTTTCATTTATATTCTAAACCTTCATGACGAGCATCTAAACAAAAATACACCCACAGTAGACTATGTTTTGAAACAAATGTACACCATTACTATTTCTAAATACAACAGGCTAGATAAACATTGTCAGACCAAAGGAAATCCAGGACTAAACATTAAATAAATAATAAGCAATCTAAGATATGATGATAATACAGTATTTTATGGCTGAAAGTGAACAAGATGACAACATCATCAAGTGCAGTGTGAACATTTCTTTCCCCAACCCCTATTTCTGGTGTTGCCTATAAATTCTATTCCCATGCCCTACTGTCAGTAGGTACCACAAACCGCCCGCTTTGAGCTGTTGCCAGTGGAGAAAACTGAGGGAAATTCGTCAAGTTTAAGTCGTCACTGCCCCTTTGCTATTAAGCGGATTGTAATAAAATTTATATCACGATACTCTTTATCTTCTTCTTTTTTGAAATGTATTAATTAAAAAAAAATAAAAGCTATTGAAGTATTTTTTTACTAATAAAAACAAACAGCAGCATTACGCGTAGTTTGCTACGGACTCCGAATGTTTTCGTCTCACCCCGCTTCATTCAAATGAGGGTCGCTCGACCGCCAAACCACTAATTTGCACCCTGTTTTCACAACTTTTAGGGGGAAAAGTGTATCTTTAGTTTCATATATGGCAAACTGTAGAAAACAAAGTGTTAAACGTTGATATCTCGAAATGAAGTTTAAATTTTACCAAATTTGACATTTTAAATGGTGTTATAAATCTTTGCCAGGTTTGAGAAGATTTGGGAGTCATTTTTCTTTATTCGTGTGAAATTTTATTGACTTCTGATATTTGGCGGTTGAGCTAATTGACTTTGAGTAAGTTCTGTATCGCTCAAGTTAGGCCTATAAATTTTAGCGAAGGATGCAGAGCGAGGCTGTTCCATGGGCCGTGATAACTCCTGATGTCTATCAAGATCGGGACGCCACTTATATTGGCTCTTGTTCAAACATGATCACATCTTCTGATTTGAGGTTGACTATACGTAAGTATATCACTTATTAACAATGTATTGAACTTCAAATGTAAAATTTACAATACTTTTAATATTATTTAGCAATTTAACACGATCGCATAGTTTGTGTAACACAGCGTGGATTGAATGTGTTATCACCACTTCAGACATTCGCACATCAATCTAATTTTTTCAAGAGCTTGAAAAGCTAAGAAAGTTACCAATTTGAAAAAAAAAATGCATGTTTTGATTAATTGGTAATTAAATGAAGGTTTCTTTTGCAACATAATAGGGTGAATTATGAACTCAAAAGCGAATGATCGCAAGGCCCAAAGCCAATGGCTGACATATCGAGTCAAGGCTAGGAAACCGGACAATCTCATAATTAAAGTAGCGGATGCTGTACTGAAATGTCCGGACTAGCAGGCACAAGTTGATAGTCTTAAAATTCCCCGAAAAGAAGATATATAATATATATATATTTTTTAAAATTAAGGATGAAAAATATCCCGTTCAACCTCTGATGGGTTATAATTAGGATACATATTGTTTTCAATTCCAAATAATATGAAAAACTGCCGATGTGAGAAAGTGGCATCACACCATTGTAAATTAGGACAATCACAATTGTGCTTATATGTTAAAAAAAAAAAAAAATCAAGAAGAAACTCTGAACAAGAACAAGCCAGTAATAGTAATAGTACATGTAATTCTCTATACATGTAAAAACAAAAATAACTTCTGGAATTTTAATTTTCCAGATGACTCCTAGTAGGAGTCATCTGGAAAAATAAAATTCCAGAAGTTATATGGATGGGAATGCAACATGGCTTGAGGTAGACTGCTTGTAGTTTTTTTTTTTTTTTTTTTATAAAGCTACAGACCACAAAGTAACACACTACAAACAGATAAAAAGTGAAATGGAGAAGAGGAAGGAGCAGATAAAATAAAAGTAGAGAATGCAAGAGTGACGACGAAGAACCCAAAACATAGACTGAAATGGAAAATACGGAGTAAAGAGTCAGAGAGGGCAGTCAAAGAAAAAATTATACAGCGAATAACTGACAAGAATAGGAGGAAAAAAGAGAAAGATATTAAAAATGCAGAGAAGAAGATAGAGTTATATAACACAATCATAAGCCAAGGGGGTCTGTGCACCACAAAGGAGGATGTGGATAAAATTTGTAAAGGACGAAATGCCCTTAGAAATCTTAAGGCTCAGTTAAGATACTTACTTAGTCGTTCTCCTTCTACCGTGAGGTGTAGAGGTAAGATACAGATAATTAATATTGAATGATAAGGACATTAAACTATCAGGAAATATCAAAGAATTGTATTTTGGACTTCTGAAGCATTTAGGTTTTGAGGCGTCATTGCCCTCTCACAGGGAAAGAGTGCACCATGATCATTCTTTTCCAGTTAAAAAATGTCTTTTTAAATGCTAATAACCAGTTGTTTTAAAAAAATATAGTGTTTAGATGTTGCTAATTATTGTTTAGATGTTGTTAATTATTGCCTACAAATTTTTTTTAATGAAATATGGACAGTATCTTAAAAAAAAAAAATTTCTTCATTTTCACATTTTTTTTCTTCCCCTGCGACAAATTGGCCTCTGGACACATTTTAAAAAATTATACAAGAACAAATAGATGTTTAAATCCTCTGAAAAAAATTGAGATATATTTATGTAGTATGCAGATTATTATGTACAAATTTAAAGCTTGTACCTTTTATACTTTTTGAAATATGATGTTGTGAATATTGACTTTCATTCAACAAACTATATTTTTCGGTAATGTGTTTTGCAGATTTGCAATTTTTGGTCTCAAATATATTGATAATTATTCAATATGTAGCTCTATACTTTTCTTTGTGTGATCAGTATATTCCAGACTATATGCTGTTTGTCAGAGAAAGTTGTAAGATTATATTTAAGAAGACGGCAGTGTTCTGAAGTTGGTGTGATGTAACTTTTTCAATGTTGCGAAGTCCCCACATTTTTAAAAATGCTATAACTTTTTTATTTGTTGTCCTATTTTAAAAAATAAAGTACCAAATTTCCTGATTTACCAAGGGCTTCAAAACTACATTGTTTTCTCTGGTGTTTCTGTGCAAACAAAAATCACTTTGTGGTACCTACTGTCAGTCCAAAAAAGCATTTTCTGTCTTCCTCTGTCCCTTCTTCTCTCAATAATTCCTAATGTTATCATGCATTTTTATCTTTCCAGAATGTGCCTCATACATTTTTAGTGTCTTCCCTATCTTTGCTATTTCTCAATGTTTCCCTTCTTCTCTCAATAATTCCTAATGTTATCATGCATTTTTATCTTTCCAGAATGTGCCTCATACATTTTTAGTGTCTTCCCTATCTTTGCTATTTCTCAATGTTCCACAGCCTCTTGCAGGACTTTATTAGGTTTCTAAGCTATGATATTTTCATCATCCTTCTAAGAAACCACATCTCAACGGCTTACAGTAAACTGCACATTCATTTGTTCACTGTCCATGTTTAACTTCAATAAAACTGTACTAGTTCAATGAAGTCCTGGAGAACCCTTTTTACAGCAAATACACAATGTAAAATAAATTGCTACACAAACTGCAGTTGAACATAAATGCATGGGGGTTACTGAAATGGTGGCCCTTATGCCCCCTACGGAGCGAGAAAGGGAAGGAAGCAAGAATGTCTGTCATTATCTAGAATGTAACTCTTTGTCTGATCTATTATCCTCTTCACCCCTGTGATTTTCTACTTGTTTCAGATGTGTACCATTTACATTTATGCAGCATTCTATGAGCTGACAATTTTTTATGTTTTCTTATTATGTAGGCTCAGTTCTCATGATTTTTGATGAAGGTTATTTAACTGCAATATCTTTTTCATTTATTTGTGTGGTTGAAACCAGCTAAGATGAATTATTCAAACTGTTAAAATTTCTCTGTGGAATGAAAAGAAAAACATGAAAGAAATCAAAATTAGACAAAATATTAAGATCTTTCATGAATTCCAAGGTAAGATCTCCTCATGGCACTTCCTGGAAACAGGCAAACTACAAATTGCCTCACCAATGCTTTAGGGATCAACTAGCCACAACAGTGGTCCAACATTACAATTCCGGGGGGGGGGGGGGGGGGGAGGGGGGGGGGGGGGGGGGGGGGGGGGGGAGAGAACATCCTGAGAACTCAGCACTGCACACTAAGCTTGGGGAATAATTTGAGCCCCAGACTTAATTCCGGCTTTAACTGGTTGGCGGTGCAGGGGGATCTCACAATGAACAGGTATCAGGCAAGGGGAGCTGGGAGGTGACTGCTGAACATGATGATTCTTTGGGAGAGCCCAGAAAGAGCAAAGAATTTTAGCCCTGATTATTTGGAGATCCCACATGGATGGCAGGGAATGTACAGTCTGCTGCCTTCCTTCCACCTTCTAGTTCAGAACCAGATGTGAAGATCCTTTAAATGCATGCCAGGCTGGGATAGCCTATGGCTCCAACTCAAGCTTCAGAATGGCTGAAAAGTCACAGGAAAAGCATAGATCTACAAATATAGATAATGCCAAGGACTCTTTTAAACTTGGCACTGGCTGTGAAACAGTGACAAGCTCAACTGTCTAATTAAATAGCAACAAGAAGGAAGGAAATATCAAGAGATATGCACAGTCTATCAGACTTAATATTTATGCTATAGACAGAATGTGTTGAAAATACATTACAGCCAACCTCCACTGTGGTGATGGCATTTGTTTTCATACAACAGGCTGTTTTGTATGTAAATCTCAATTAATATTTCAGTACATACAGAACAGACTCTATTAAAGCAATGTTTATAAAAAATGTGTACATATACAAAACACTATTTCTGTCATGTCAAGTTCACTAACTAATTACATACATTAATATGGTACACAAAACAAATAAGTGCTAATAAAACATACCAATGTAAGTTGAGCTCCATCACCATCATGGATGGACACTTTTGTAGAGCGGTCCAGGATGTTCATGGCTTTCACTTCAATATCAAGGACAGTGCCATCAAACTGCCCTGTTGATCGCAGCCTAATAGTGCATGATTTAGGTCCCAGTCTGGTTGAGGATAGATCATTTCCTCTGATTGTAGCTTCAAATCCATACAGCTCTCGTATGGGACCATTACAATCACTGTTACTGTCGAAGTAAACTATAACAAAATATTAAAAGCAAGCATGTAAATAAAAAATGTTAACTGTCTAAAAATTATCTGCATTCATTAACAAATCTCACTTTGTAACCAATTATAGTAGTAGAATGTTCATGTACGGAAAACTAACCCCCATATGACAATATGCTGAAACAACATTATCTCATATGACCCCATATACCTCTCATATAATAACATCTATTTTTCTCATACAGCCACATTACATATTACTGCCTCTTGTACAGCTGTGGCAGTTGGCAGCATGCCAATACACTGCCATGATTGTTGGAGTAATATGGTAGTTTAAAACAAAGATAAAATGGTAGTTTAAAACAAAGATAAATATAGAAAACAAGCAAACACAGCATATTTCGAAACAGGATGTCTGAAACCAAAGATTGGTACAGTGTTAATAGAGAAAGAAAACACACAGTTGAAAAATGAACTAAGTACAAAGATGAACTGTATAGAAGATGTGAAACAGAAATTAACAACAAGGCTACATTTCACAACATGAGACAGATACACAACATGAGACAGATACACAACTAACAAATTCAAACTGAGAATCATAAAATGCTGTGTATCGGTAAATTCTTCATTACTGTATGTTGTAGAAACATGGACAATGAACAAACAATTAGAAGAAAGAATTGAGACCTTTGAGATGTGGATATATAGAAAGGGCATTGTTACCGCTGGATTTGCGGTAACACCTTCTGCAGGCGGGATTGCTGGACAATGTTAATATATATATATATATATAATTTCGCTGATAAATGGCAATCAGCTCTAGTCGGGCTTACTGGTGGCCGACAGGTGTGTGACTAAGTAGATAACAATATAAGCGAATGTTAAAGGGTTCTGGTATACCTGAACAGACAGAAATCACACACCACTGCAAACATAGGAGTCAGGAAATGTTCCGAACAGCTGTAACGTTTTAAACAGTTTATTGACGACACAGCAAACGTTGACATCAGAAACAACACACTGTCACAGGTTACAATGGGTATAAAATACGTGGCAAATGGCTGTAGCACATAGTATCAATAGACATCAGTATAATCCACAGGATCAATTATCCATCAACAAGAACAACATCATAATTCTTATTAAACATCAGCAACTCTCTCAGTGCAATAACATCCATGGGAACAATATCCATCAGAGAGAAAAAACATCATAATTCTTATTAAACATCAGCAACTCTCTCAGTGCAATAACATCCATGGGAACAATATCCATCAGAAGGAAAAAACATCATGATAATCATAATGGCCAGTATAATCCATGGCCTGAAAATATATTCCATCTCTATTAAATTCCCTTCACAAAAATATATTATGGAACACACAAGCGAAATGGTAAACGTCCATTTCCCAGCTCTGCCACAAAGCGTACTGTCCAAAAATCAGCTGCTCAAAACAGCTCAGTAAAAATTATTCAAGCGCAAACTCGCAGCTTGAGATGTGAGCTGAATTCATCCGCCTTTCCCCCCAAAACTAATTAAAAGAACGTTCTACCAGTTTCTTTATCCTATCTTTAAACAAAGTAACAACTAGACAGGTAACAGTTTAAACATTACTCCACCTTCCACCCTCAAATTATAAATTCTCTCATCACGCAGAGCGTGTTTACAAGCATGTACAAAAAACCGACCCGTACATTCCAGTCTTTAACACTTAACTCCCCTTAATTAAAATATGACTTAACAGACTACACCGAACCCCGGGGGAAAAAAAATGATGTGATCATTTTTTGGGGGGGAAAAAAATACATCGAACAAAAAATTAAAAACAATTGAGGTCGATGCAATCATAATATCTACACATAAGGATTACACTATGTTAAGTCATGTTAACAAAAAAGAACAAAAGAAGGATAGAAGTAAGTGTAAAGCAAAAAAAAAAATGAAGTATAGAAAGATAATGAGATAAGCATACGAAGATCAACAAATTCAAAGAAATATGAAGTATATCACGTATAGACTAGCTATGACATCATAAGTGAAAAGTAAAAAGACCAGATGAAGTACAAGAAGAATGAGCAGACAATGATATATCATGGTAAACAATAAGTTAAGCCATGCATATTTATACCAAAAGACAAATAACTAGTTACCATTTAAAAAATAACATAATGTGCATGATAACCAAGTTAATAAACTTATAAAGTACCAATGATGAACTTATTGTAGACATCAATTAATAATATCGCTATGCGTAGTTACCCCTAGCGCACAATCAAGCACTGAGCAAAGAAAAAATACATCACAACCTCAGAAAAAACACTTTTCAATGTACTAATATCGCTATACATAGTTACCCCTAGCGCACAATCAAGCGCTGGGCAAAGAAAAAAAAATACATCACAATGTCAGAAAAAATACCTTTTCCTAGTCTTCATTTAAAAAAAAAAAATGCACAATACCGAAATGTATTGTAATGATAAGTTAAGTTACAATAGTATGATCATTACAATCGTCACCCGCTCAACGTCTATCAAAACACAGTAGTATAAGAACAATATGGTAATGAATTGGTGCATTATCAAAACAGTCATATAAAAAAAATATGGTAATGAAATGGTGCATAAAGATGAACCAACATACTATCTTCAAAAAAGTTATATCATATCCTAATACAATACTATATACTATACTATATTATACTAATATACAATATTATCTACTATTCTCACTAAGTTACATAGACAGGAAAACTCCAGTAGTCTTGGAACATCTTATGAGCACGAAGATACCAAAAACATCTAGAGTGGCGTCAAACTGCCGACTGGTTTCATTGGAACAGCAAATCTAGTGATAAATCAATATAGCAGCTCTGACTCTTATCGCAAAGCCGTCGCTGTGAAAAAAACACAAATGAAAATCTCTGTTTGGTAAAGGTAGGATTTTATGAAATACAACAGCCAATTTCAATTCTAACCTATCAAATGTGGCCGTGTAAACTTCCGACCCCTGTTCGATGTCAATCAAACCTTCCTCTGCTACATGAGAAAGGATAGCAGAGAAAATAGCACAGTCTAACTTGGAATAATAATCATATAGAGTGATAAAAGTGTCCGAGACAAATAGCAGTGTGCAATAATGTATGGTAAAGTTATGAATATACAGGATCCCGACATCAATAGGCAAATCCATAAGATGGTAATAATGACCAAGAGTGTAATGATGGTTGACGATCTGAGGTTTTGCGCAAGACAAAGGAAATGCAGTAGACAAAGACGTACATCTTAAAGGCTGCACTGAAGTCCTAGCCTGTGTACCAGACAAAGAAAAAAGCAAGAAATATACCATAAAGGTGTAAAAGCAGATAGTAGTAAACTTGGACCTACGACGAAGTTTAAAAGAAAAGCAGTAAGTACGACAAAAAGTTGTAAAAGATGAAAATACTGAGCTAACCGGCCCAGTAAGAACAGTAAAGAAACTCATAAGGTATAGATATGTACTAACAAGTAAGTTCGTACATGTAGCAAAGAAAACGCTAGTCATTGCAGCAAAGAAGTTGCTAGCTATAAAATTAGTGTGTGTATCAGACAAAACTGAAGGATCTTCTTCTATAATAGTAGTTAAAGAAGAGTCAAAATTAAAATAACGACGTACTGAGGTATGTCGAACTGGGTTACAAGAAGCACTAAAATTAGCATGATGAATAATCATATCATCAACACTGCAAGATTGCACAAAATTAGCAGAATGTACTTGGTGATAAGATTTTGGCATAGTGGTGGCAGTAAGATTATGTTGCCGTTCCCAAGCAGCAATTTGTACCGGCGTACAAACCTTTATACCATGTATCTGTCCGACAGTAAGGTCAGCGATAGGCGCTCTGAGCAAACATGCATGTATATAACCAGTGGGACCCAAAGATGCAGCAATAGAGAATGCAGTCAGCAACCCATAGCTTGACTGCTTGCATCAGGGTCAGCGAACCAGAGCTGACCAAGACCCTACTCCACCTCCACGTGGTGGTCCTGGAAAAAGACTGCATCACTGCAGTTTGGCTGAGCGAGTAGGGATCGCAGAGGGAAGGAAAACCCGGTCCCAAAATAAGCCGTGCTGAAGTCAGATGTGTCGACCGAAAGGTGCAGATATCACAGCTCCAGTGTAAACAGACACAACGCAACCAACTTTTCAGGGCAAACGAGGAAGAAGAAGAAGATATAACCAGTGAAAAACGGTGTGGCAATGTGGACTATGGCAGTCAGAAAAGTCTCAACTGTCCCACCGAATGTCACACATTTCACCATTTTACCTGTTGCGCAAGATGGATGGACTAGAGACTGTCTAATCCCAACAGTCGTGCATCCAGAATCAAAGAGAACTGAGACTAGATTATTATTTACAAATCCTTTATGTAGGGTAAGAGACCCTTTTCCGTCGTGTGCAGACAAGGCAGGAAGAGTAGTCGGAAGAGGATGATCGCAACTCAAGGTAGTTATAGCTGTAGGTTGGAACAAAGTTGTGCACTCCGGGCACTGAGATGCTCTCTCGAAATCGAAAGCAGCAGCATTAGAGACACTATTATCATTGTTACCTTGATCATTAATAAACTGGGGCTCTTGTTGAGCAGAGTTAGCATGGCGATGCGATCTATTATTTGGAGATCTACAATCATATCGCGATCTATCGCGGCTATTATCTCTATTGGAAGCATTGTTATTTGCTCTATTGAAATTATTGTTCTGATTTGAACCCCAGTTAGCATTGTCGCGATTACTATTTCCCCTTTGATCAAAATATATATTCGATGGATTTTGTTGTCTCCGAGAAAAATTATTGTAGGGTTGATAATCTCTATTGTAGTTACCCCTTCCAAAATTTCCATAATTGTTGGAACCAAAATGTTGAGGACCATTAAATTATCTCCAGTACCTTGAAGAAGGAGAATTACTACATGATACTGTCCAAAATCACGATTATCTCTCCTACCAAAATTGCGATCCGCACTTAGAGATCTACGGCGCAAATTAGGACCATATGGTATTGCTGAAGCCATGGGTAAACCTTCTCTGACCTCAGAGTGGTTAACAGTCACATTTGGGTGTGCAGTGACGTATTGGCGACAGTATTGTTCCATATCTTTCAAGTTTGTAGGTTTTCGCTCATGCAAAAAAGAAAGAAAAGAAGCGTTTACAGATGACATGACTTTGTCATGAAGCAATAAATCCATGAGGGCTTCGTATGTATGTTCAGTTTTTGAAAGTTCCACCCAACGTGAAAACGTAAGGCGAATATTTGCTATAAAGTCTGAAAAATCGTTCCCTGTCTCTGGCAATAGAGATTTAAAGCATAGGCGATAACCGTCTTCATCCAGTTGGTATTTTTTAACAAGACCGCTCTGACAACATCATAGTTATTCTTGTCAGGGCCCTCCAACATACTTATAGTGTTCATAGCTTCACCCTTAAGTATTTCCATAAGTCGTGCACAATATTCTGACTTGTCTATCTTATGAGATTCGCATGAAAGTTCAAATCTATTCAGATAGAATGAAATATCATCATAGGCAGAGTTGAAAGTAGGCAATCTGATTTTATAAGAATTAGTATTTGCCTTATTAGAAGTTGTTTGATTGTTTGTCTCATTTTGTGTATTACCAATATTCACTACCTTTATTTTCTCCAGTTCCATAGATAAGATCCTTTCCTCGTGTAGTCTTTGGTTTTCTTCAGCTTGCATCTGAAGTTTTTTTTCTTCCATTTGCATTTTTTCTCTTCCATTTGCTGTTGAATTTTTCTATCTTCAGCCTCTAATTTCTGTTTTTCCATTTCCATTTGCTGTTGAATTTTTCTATCTTCAGCCTCTAATTTCTGTTTTTCCATTTCCTGTTGAATTTTTCTATCTTCAGCCTCTAATTTCTGTTTTTCAGCCTCCAATTTCTGTTTTTCATTTTCCAACTGAAGTTTTCTCTCTTCTGCCTGCATTTGCAATCTTCAGCCTCCATTTTCTGTTTTTTTTCTTCTGACTTCTGCGCCTTGGCATATTCGACAAGTGTGAATTCTTTTACTTGCTCAGTAGTCATACCAAGGGATTTCCCTTGTGTAATGAAATAATCCAAACTAGACATTCTGCTGTATTTTACAAGATATGTAAGTAATGTAAATATCCAGGAGATACTCACTCTATCCCAACTTCGTGGGTGACAAGTCCTTGTTTAACCTTTAGCACGCTGCAGTCGCATTATTGCGACAGAAGTACGCTATGCTCTGCCAGCTGGAGGCGCATTATTGCGACTGCGGATATCTTCGTTTTTTTAGCATTAGGACTTGTGTACACGTGATTTCAGCCCCGGATGTTAAGTTGTAATGTTATTTGCAAGAGAGTTAGCTTCCGTTTCCGATCTTAAAAAAGTGATGGGTGTATCCGCGTTTATTTTTTGTAAATTTTTTAAATCGAAATGAATCGGCATCAACACGCGGCCATATTCGCTCTAATTTTATTGGATTCTGACGCCATGCGGTGGGGATGAGATTTTTGTCTTTATAAGCGCTGATATCGGTTCTCAGAATATGATTGATGGCTGAGATGGAAACGAAAGTAAAATGGCATTTCTAGTATGTATAATTTTCGGGGTTAGGATTAGGAATATCGGAAAGGTTTAATTTACGGCCGAATGTCACTGCTGGCTAGGGAGTTTGTTGCTTTGCTACTGATGATGGGTGTAACGAAAAGATCGTTATTTCATTTGTACTGGTCAAATGACTTTCATTGAGATGCAAGGGATATGGACTCTTCGTTTGTTGGTCATTTTTTTTAAATTTTAAAATTAAAAAAAATATTTTTTTTTATGTTTTTAATTTTTTTTTCGTTGTTTTCATCTTTCCTTTCCTTTCTTCCTATCACATCTAACATATACACAAACAAATTTTATATCATCAGATTCATCATTCATTCATTTCTATACAGTCTAAAAATTAGAGCAATTGACCAAAAAACCAAAAAACTATAGAATTTACAAGTCACCCACTATAAAAATGGGGGGTTGTGAAAAAGAATGCAGTGGTTGGGCAAGTTTTCTGAATTTTTATGCAGCGTGCTAAAGGTTAAGACCTTGTGCAATTACCTTTTTAACTATAAATAATGTTATTAATTACCTATGTATATATTATGCATTATAATATTGACAGTGCATGACAAAATAGATAGTACAAACAAGAGTGACAAAGACAAGATATAAAGCACAAATGACCACGTTTGCAGAATCAACTAAACCTGAAAGCAAAACCAAAGAAAAAATATTGCAAAGAATGCAATGACACTGCGAAAAGTAAGACAATACAAGCAACAATACAGTGTATAAATGAAAAATTTGTATAAAAATCAAAGATAGTATGGGGAGGAAGACACTCACAAACAAATTAATAAAAAAAAACTAAGGTACAAAGAAAAATATAATGACAACAACATTGAGATGTTTCGCCACACCTAAACAATTACTGTCATGAGGGACAAGTAACGGTCTGAACCTCCGCAAGATTTTTAGCCTTGAACCGGAATTACTGCTCAATTGAGACTCACAAACTAAACCCTATAGAATGCTCATGAAGGCTCTGTATGAACTGGGATATTCCCTTCATAAGTCACCGCTCCAACCGCCCACATAAATATGAAACATATAACATAGAATACGTGAAAGATTAAATAGATTATGCTCTGAGGAAGGCTCAATGTTACACTGAACAGTGGTACAGTTTACAAACAAACAAACCACTTATCTTCAAAAGGAAACAAAATCCCGGCCTCCACAACAACAAGAATGGTGTGCATCAGCTGTCACACAGTCCGAATAAATCCAACAATGATAGGTACTGGAACTTCCAGGTGACAGTGGCATTCAGACGGAATGTCGACATCGGGCGCTGAAATCTTGTAAAACTTGTAACCTCGTACTTCCAGTAGAAACTTGCTCACGAAAAACTTGAACTGGTCACACTGTAGATCTTGTAGAACTGGAAATGCCACACATCTTCACTTGATCTCCTTGTAGTTGGTACAATGTCAAACACACCACTATATGTTAGTGGTTGGTCTGGGGAATACTGTTCAAGTACTATATATGAGATAACCCCATATCACTGGCGACCACTTATGTTACCGCTGGATTTGCGGTAACACCTTCTGCAGGCGGGATTGCTGGACAATGTTAATATATATATATATATAATTTCGCTGATAAATGGCAATCAGCTCTAGTCGGGCTTACTGGTGGCCGACAGGTGTGTGACTATGTAGATAACGACATAAGCGAATGTTAAAGGGTTCTGGTATACCTGAACAGACTGAAATCACACACCACTGCAAACAAAGGAGTCAGGAAATGTTCGGAACAGCTGTAACGTTTTAAACAGTTTATTGACGACACAGCAAACATTGACATCAGAAACAACATACTATCACAGGTTACTACGGGTATAAAATACGTGGCAAATGGCTGTAGCACATAGTATCAATAGACATCAGTATAATCCACATGATCAATTATCCATCAATGGGAACAACATCATAATTCTTATTAAACATCAGCAACTCTCTCAGTGCAATAACATCCATGGGAACAATATCCATCAGAGGGAAAAAACATCATAATTCTTATTAAACATCAGCAACTCTCTCAGTGTAATAACATCCATGGGAACAATATCCATCAGAGGGAAAAAACATCATGATAATCATAATGGCCGGTATAATCCATGGCCTGAAAATATATTCCATCTCTATTAAATTCCCTTCACAAAAATATATTATGGAACACACTAGCGAAATGGTAAACGTCCATTTCCCAGCTCTACCACAAAGCGTACTGTCCAAAAATTAGCTGCTCAAAACAGCTCAGTAAAAATTATTCAAGCGCAAACTCGCAGCTTGAGATGTGAGCTGAATTCATCCGCCTTTCCCCCCAAAACTAATTAAAAGAACGTTCTACCAGTTTCTTTATCCTATCTTTAAACAAAGTAACAACTAGACAGGTAACAGTTTAAACATTACTCCACCTTCCACCCCTCAAATAATAAATTCTCTCATCGCGCAGAGCGTGTTTACAAGCGTGTACAAAAAAACCGACTCGTACATTCCAGTCTTTAACACTTAACTCCCCTTAATTAAAATATGACTTAACAGACATGTCTCATGGAAACAGAAGAAAACAAATAAACAGGTCCTAGAAAACATAGGATTGAAAAGAGAATTAATTAAAGAGATCAAAATTAGACAGCTAAAATATTTTGGCCATGTAAAAAGACATATTAACACCTTACTATAATAGAAGGCAGAGTTGAAAGCAAACATGCAAGAGGAAGACAAAGCTTAAAGTTGGAAGAAAACACCAAGAGATGGACAGGAAAGAGCCTATCAGAGTGCACCATTAAGACAAGAGACAGAAGACGTTGGAGATCCAATACAGCCGACCTTCAGCGTGAAGATGGCACTGATGATGATGGAGGAGAACAGCCAGAATTAATAGATTTAATAGATCGCAGTAAAAAGGAAGGACCACTGATAAGATTGATAATGTTGGATTTTTATTCCCGTTAATGATATCCACCAAAAGATAGATATAAGTGGATGGAAGCAGACATCATCATCATCATCAGTTGATAAGATCTCTATGGTGTTGTTTGCTCCACTGTAGTGTATGGAATGTCAACTTGACCTACGCAGTGGTGTGTAGACATGGATTGAGTGTACAATGTGCGAATGATGATAAGGGTTCGTGTTGTTGACAAATGTTCTTTTCTCACACTCATGTATGACTGGAAGTCATCGACACCAACGACTGTGTACCTTTTCTAAAGTTTAATTGGACATACACACTCGACAGCACAGATAGTGACAAATCACAGGTTGGCATAATACATCATAGTACAGTGGATAAATGGTCTTGCAATGTTATGTTACATGGGCACTCATGTAGATTAATATTATAATGGACTGTCAGTAGCCAAGCCCTCAGCATCGCCCATACATATAAATCATCTGACTTCACTGACTGAGCACGTCAGCTTATAAACAATATTTCAGATGGCTTCTAAACCTAATCTCGTTTAGCGACGATTCTCCCACATAATGTTCAGCACATATTTTTTTTCATATAATAATATTGAACCGCTAATAACGGGTTCTCATGTGTAGCAGTGATCTCTGGACTAAACAAGCGATAATACGGGCATCCCCTTTCTCTTCTTGAAAGTCGCTACATGTTTTGGTTCCAAGATGGCTTCACTCGTGAACTGTCACTCACGTTTGGATGCAGATAATGAATCTGTCCTAAAGTTAGTCATTCATAAAACATTGCATTGCTCTGTAGATTTGATCATGAACAATTGACTGCATTCTACAGAATATAGTGCTGCTAGGAATCGAAGTCGTTTTCATCGAGTCAAATATATTCTCTTAGACATTCAAATCGTAACTATCGAAAATGGTGGCTTCGATCGAGAGTTCATAAGAGTATCTTTGATTACCTTGGTAGAGGAAATATGAAACTGCCATTCCTTGGCAATATGAATAAACACTGGGGTAAAGCATACACGATAGGTTTAGACGACTATCACTTTCCCCACAAATACTGAGATCACTTTTTCCCGGCGACAGGCCGACATAGGAAAACACACAGTCCCTATCAGGACGAAGCCAAATCACACCACACTCTAGCGACACATCCGCCGCATAGCCTTTGACCTCTCTAGAGACAACAGAACATATAGTTCGACTTAGATATGTAAAGATATACAGATATAAGACAGACTCGTCCTACTCAGACAAACAATACACATAAATTCAGGCCATAGATATTCTGAAGCAAGAACAATCTATTATTACCCAAACAACGAATAAATCGCAGTAAAATGGATTTATCCGCGGAGTTTGATCGAAGAGATGGCACAACTTTCAAGGGAAGTAACTCAATAATGACTTTCCCTTAAGCACTAAAAAAATTACCTATGTATAATATTGTAAGATATCAAAGACTGCACGTAACAGTCTTACCACACCTCCCGGGAAAAAAAAAAATGGAACATTTTTTTTTTTTTTTTGAAATACATCTAGGAGCAACGTACAATAGGCTCACAACGCATGAATAATGCGCAGATGAAAAATATCAGGAATACCTATAACGCCTAATATGAGGCTAAGTCGACTTATGGAGCGACTGGTGAGAATGTGTCTCATAAACTGAGAGAAATTATTTCTCTACAAGTATATTTTTCCAGGAAGGTGTCATCAAAGTATAATACAATTCTGGCAATTACACAATGCCTAAAAAATTCATATCATCATTTCGTATTAGATATCTTAAATTTATGATTTATGAAGAAAAAATCATCAAAGCACAGCGGTGACTAAACATCCATGAACCGCTATGTAGTGATACAATCATTATATTATTAAATTACAAATGTGTATCTATCATGATATAGAAAAGGAACTACTATAGAACTAGACATATCAAGAAGTCTAAGCCCTAATAGTTTATGTGGAATCATGTGGGCATCTTGACAGAATGTCTGCCATCACATTATCTGATCCACGAATAGCTCGCACAGAGAAATGAAAAGGTTGAAGAGCAATTGCATATCGAGTAGACCTCGAGCTCTTCAAATTCTTACTCTGTATAGCAGTAAGAGCTTTTTGGTCGGTTTCTACTATGAAATGTGCGCCTAGAAGGAATCTCTGTAGTTTGAGGATCGACCAAACCATAGCTAATAGCTCACAGTCTAAAACCGAATAATTCCTTTCTGCCGCATTAAGTTTTCTGGAAATATACATTACAGGATGCAGAGTTCCAGAGTACTCTTGCATTAGTGCCGCTCCAATCCCAGTGGATGAAGCGTCACTACGAAGAACGAATGTCTTATCTTTAGTGGGTAGCACTAAAATAGGTGGTGTTGAAAACAATGTTTTAATCTTATCCAGAGAGCATTGGCATTCCTGAGACCAGTGGACCACATTAGGCGAACCTTTCTTTAGAAGTGTTGAGAGAGGTGCCATGATAGAGGATAGATTCTGAATGAATCTGCCATAAAATTGAATAAGACCTAACAGACTTCTCACCTGTTTTTTTTAGTCTTAGGGATTGAGATGTTAAGTATCTTACTAGTATTATGGTCCTCTGTCTTTAGGAAACCATGACCAACTCGGTGGCCTAGGAAAGAAATTTCGCTAAAACCAATATAGGCTTTAGAGGGTTTCGCTGTCAGGTTGTGCTCACGCAAAGTAGACAGCAATTCATCTAACCCTGAATAGTGATCTTCCCAAGTATCGCTGAAAAGACAGATGTCGTCTAGATATGCAATGACATCTGACCGATAAGATAGGATTCGGCGCATCATGCGTACGAACGTAGCTGGTGCGTTCATAAGACCGAAAGGCATAAAATTCCATTGGAACAAACCTCTAGGTGTTGAAAAAGCCGTGAGAGGTTTGGCGCGTTCAGATAAAGGAACTTGCCAATATCCTTTAGACAAATCAAGTTTAGTGAAAAAATGAGATTTGGAGAGTCGAGTAAGTAGCTCTTCCAGTAAAGGCATAGGTTCGGCATCGAACTTCGTTACTTGATTCAATTTTCGATAGTCAACGCAAAGACGTATGTTATTGTCTTTTTTTTACGCACAATAACCATCGGCGAAGAATATGCAGAGGTGGATGGTTCGATTATTTTCAAATCTATCATCTCATCCAACTCTTTCTCGACCTGTGCTTGAAAATGTATAGGTATAGGATAAGGTCTAACCCTAATAGGAGTATGGTCAGTTAGAACAATGTCATGTTGAATGACATTCGTTTGTCCAGGGATGTCAGTGAGTACATCCTGAAATGTTTGCAACATAGTTGAAACTTGTCGCTGTTCTCCTAGAGACAAATCAGGAGAGACAGTAACGTTCTTCCATGATTCACTGGAATGAAGTGGGATCATTGGAAGAGGAAGATTTACATCTGAAAAACTTGTTTCCTCATCCTGTATCACGGACAGTGATGAGTAATGACCATGTTGTACTGGAGAATTGTCCGTTGCTTGGAAAATGGGTTGCAAATAATCCGGACGTTCATGGAATTCAGTAAGCATATTGATGTGGAAGGTTTTATGCTTCCCATCAATATCGACAATATAGTCGACATCGGAAATTTTCGATATTATATCGTACGGACCTTTCCAAGAAATAAGTAATCTGTTTTCCCTACAAGGTAGTAATACAAATGCTTTGTCACCAGGACAAAGTTGTCGTAAGCATCTCTTCTTATTGGCAAATTGCCTTGCCTTCTGTTTCGCAAATTCAGAAGAAGAAGTTGCTAATTTGCATGCTTCGATAATTTTTTTGTCTCAACGCGATGACATATTCGTAGGATGACTTTGTGTCATCGTCAATATTGTCAGATGTTATGAGATCGTGAAGCAACGACATAGGGCCACGCGGACGCGCGCCAAAGACGAGTTCAAAGGGAGAAAATCCCGTATGTTCATTGGGTACCTCTCTGTAAGCGAAGAGGGCCGCAGGTAACACTCTGTCCCAGTCTTGAGGATGATCCTCAGTTATCTTCCCCAGTAAGTTTTTAAGTGTTCTATTAAGGCGTTCGACCATACCATTAGACATTGGATGGTAGATACTACTTAAAGATCTATCTATCTGCAGGGTAGACATTACTTGAGACATGGTATCTGATATTAGTTGGGTGCCATGGTCTGACAATATCTCTCCGGGGAACCCCAGACGAGAAAATATAAGCCAAAGAGCATCTGCAATATCAGCAGTAGTAATGCTCTTCAGAGGAATAGCCTCTGGCCAACGTGTGCACATATCAACACACGTCAAGATAAACTGATGTCCTCTGGCAGACTTGATCTTAAATGGACCAATAATGTCTATGGCCATTTTTTGAAACGGCCGAATAGGAATGTCCGCCGCCTGAATGGGTGCAGCATGCCGTGGACCTTTGGATTTAACTTCCTGACATACTTTACAAGATCAACAATAAATACGTATGTCCTTGTTTACCAATGGCCAAAAGAAAGCCGCAAGGACTCTTGACTTAGTACGGGAAAAACCCATGTGTCCAGCACACTGAGAGTCGTGAGCGTGCTGCAAAATTTTAACTCTCAAATTCTTGGGAACCAGGATTTGAGAATGACTTGACGTAATGGAGTCTTGAACCATACGTACAAGTACGCCATTCTTCTTTGTAATCCACGATTTACGACTTGTGTCCTTATTCGGATCACCTTTAGTTGCAAGAATGAAGAATTTCTTCAGAGTGGGATCATCTTCTTGCTGTTTTATAAACGAGTCACGAGAAATTACCAAGGGATTATCTTGGTTATGCACTTCATTATCTTCAATAGATGAAGTTTGAGGCACATTAAGAGCCTGAGCTCTAGTGACTACAGCGTTAGCAATCTGCATGTTTTGCCTTTCCCACGTGGAAATTTGTTGCGGAGTGCATTCCTTGACTCCATGAATGCGACCGATGATGAGGTCAGCGATCGGATTCGGAAGAAGACATGCGTGTACATCTCCCGTAAAGAAAGGAGTAGCAATCCTAATGATAGCAGTAGAGTATTTCTCTAATGTGCCGCCAAATGTTACACATTTGACTACTTGTCCAGTGGCACGGGAAGGATCTACGAGTGACTGCCTAACACCAATTGTGGTGCATCCAGAATCAAATAGCACAGAGACTGGATTGTTTTTCACTAAACCCTTATGTAAGACAAGAGACCCTCTTCCATCATGCGCGACTGATGCCGGAAGAGCAGGAAGAGGATGGCCACAGCTTAAAGTAGACACTGTGGATGGCTCAAATAACGTTTTGCATTGGGGGCACTGAGATGCTCTCCCAAAATCAAAAGCGGCACATGCCATATTACTAGCATCATTATTATCTTTACTCTGTTTATAGGCTTCATGGGACTCTTGTTGTACAGAGTTTGCCTGAAAATGTGGTTTATGTCTTTTGTTTTGAGATCTACCTCGGTTATTATCACCTCTGTAGTTATTGTTACCTCTATTGTAACCCCTATTTGGGTTTGAGTCATAGTTCCCTTGGTTACCATTATCATATTCATTATAATGAGTATCTCTGTAATTATGATCTTGTTGACTCCAAGACGGATAACCCTGATAGTTTTTATAATTACTTCCTCTACGGAAATTCCTATAATTATGACCACCCCTGTGTCGAGAGCTATCAGCTCGTCTCCAGTTCTTTGAAGAAGAACCCTGAAATGATTGGTTACCTTGGTTTTGATAACTATTATGGTTACCTTTTTTATCAAATCTGTTTTGAGGTCCCTGAAATCTGTGTGAATAATTGGGATTGTATGGTGTTGCTGAAGCAACTGGCATACTCTCCTTAATCTTAGTGTTGCCAAAAGTAACGTCGGGGTGTGCAGTGACATATTGGGAACAATATTCTTCCATTTCTTTTAGAGATTTGGGTTTACGCTCATGTATAAATTCAAGAAAAGGTTTGTTCACACATGACATAATCTTATCTCTGAGCAACAAATCCATAAGTCCTTCATACGTTTTTTCTGTTTTGGAAAGCTCAATCCAACGATCAACTGTGAGACGTGCCTTTGCAGTGAATTCTGAGAATTCTACACCCGTCTCAGGTACCATCGTCTTAAATAAAAGGCGATAGCCTTCCTCACTTAGCTGATATTTTTTTTATCAAAGCCGCCCTAATGACATCATAATTATCCTTATCTGCTTCTCCTACAAGGCATAATCTAGTCAAAGATTCACCTTTCAAGTTTTCTGATAATTGATTAGCGTATTGTGATTTATCCACATTATGTGTACGACAAGAACGTTCAAATCTATCCAGCCAGAATGTAATATCGTCACTGGACTGATTGAACGGTGGAACCTTAACCTTGTAAGTAGAAGGTTTACCATTACCACTAGATGCCTGATTAACATTACTCATACTTGTCAATCTCAATTTCTCCAACTCAAATTCATGTTCTCTTATTGCTTTTTTCTCTTCAGCATCTAATCTTTTTTGTTCAGCCTCCCTGTCTAATCTTTTTTGTTCAGCTTCCCTGTCTAATCTTTTTTGTTCAGCTTCACTGTCTAATCTTTTTTGTTCAGCCGCAGCTTCTCTTTCTAATTTTTTTTGTTCAGCTTCCCTGTCTAATCTTTTTTGTTCAGCTTCACTGTCTAATCTTTTTTGTTCCGCAGCAGCTTCTCTTTCTAATTTTTTTTTGTTCAGCTTCAAATCTCCTTTCCTCCACCTGCATCTGTAATTTCTTTTGTTCAGCAGCAGCCTCAGCTTCTCTTTCTAATCTTTTCTCTTCCGCCATAGCTTTTCTTTCTTCTGCAGCTAATCTTTTCTCTTCTGCCATAGCTCTTCTCTCTTCTGCAGCTAATGCTTTGTCATATTGAGCAACTGCCCATTGTTCTAATTGTTGACCAGTTTTATCAAGGGCTTTCCCTTGTATAATGAAGTATTCTAATGTAGACATGGTGTCTAACAATAATACTAATCACCTGAAATAATAATAATACCACAAGTTCTCAATGACTTGATTAATCAGTATACTATCCCAATATCTGTGGGTCACAAGCCTTTAATAAGGTCTTGTATAATAGTAATAATAATCAGGTACTGTTTTATACCATAATCCAAGTGCAGTGCACAGGCAATTGTGTCTTATGAAATATACCTATATAAAACATATGTCAACCAACAGAATACATAAAGTACAAATAGGACTGACAATACAAGAACGTTTGCAGAAATCAAAATAAATCAAATAGGGAAATCAATGAAAATAATCACTGAATCTGCAAAGAATAACAACACCAATGACGTCACAATATATGAATACAAATTGTGAATAGAACTGAAAGATAGAAAAGAGTAGACCAACAAATTACAAACAACTCAAAACAAAACTAAAGAACAAAGAAATATTACAAAAATAACAATAATTACAGTCTTCACAGCTAACACAAAAGCAACAGTTGTCGCAGCAAATTTTCAATCAAGAAAATTGCACCTATAGAAAACGCCCACAACGGACCCTCTATGACGTGGGATATTCTGTTGTGAGGACGCCGCCCAACCTTAAACACAACCCGCTGACATAGAAACTAACATACTATACAAACAAATAACATGTAAACATAAATATATATAAATTATGTGTATGATAGTATGTGTTGCAAAATAGGCTCAGTTTTACAGTAATGGCAAAGTTATTTTTATGAACATAAACAAACTGCCACTTTATTCAATTAAACATTCTGGCCTTAAATATTAAAGTTCATATATGGAAAACAAGAAGATCCATCGATGAAAATAGGACTTCTTAGTACACAAATACTGTCTTCCTGTTAACATTGACAAGAATTGATCCAACTGTTCTGTGAAACTCTGTAATGTCTAATGTAAAACTGTCAACAACGCTGGCCTACATACTGCATTCACTTGACAGGTCACGTGACGAAGTGTTGACAAAGAGCAAACCAATACTGCAAGTGTGTCGTATCAGCCACAGGAACCGGTCTGGTATCGGTAATCTGTTGACTTCTGAACTTCTGCGAGGTCAAACCCAGAAAGCTGGTCCACCAGTTGATAAGGTTAATAATGTTGGATTTTTATTCCCGTTAATGATATCCACCAAAAGATAGATATAAGTGGATGGAAGCAGACATCATCATCATCATCAGTTGATAAGATCTCTATGGTGTTGTTTGCTCCACTGTAGTGTATGGAATGTCAACTTGACCTACGCAGTGGTGTGTAGACATGGATTGAGTGTACAATGTGCGAATGATGATAAGGGTTCGTGTTGTTGACAAATGTTCTTTTCTCACACTCATGTATGACTGGAAGTCATCGACACCAACGACTGTGTACCTTTTCTAAAGTTTAATTGGACGTACACACTCGACAGCACAGATAGTGACAAATCACAGGTTGGCATAATACATCATAGTACAGTGGATAAATGGTCTTGCAATGTTATGTTACATGGGCACTCATGTAGATTAATATTATAATGGACTGTCAGTAGCCAAGCCCTCAGCATCGCCCATACATATAAATCATCTGACTTCACTGACTGAGCACGTCAGCTTATAAACAATATTTCAGATGGCTTCTAAACCTAATCTCGTTTAGCGATGATTCTCCCACATAATGTTCAGCACATATTTTTTTCATATAATAATATTGAACCGCTAATAACGGGTTCTCATGTGTAGCAGTGATCTCTGGACTAAACAAGCGATAATACGGGCATCCCCTTTCTCTTCTTGAAAGTCGCTACATGTTTTGGTTCCAAGATGGCTTCACTCGTGAACTGTCACTCACGTTTGGATGCAGATAATGAATCTGTCCTAAAGTTAGTCATTCATAAAACATTGCATTGCTCTGTAGATTTGATCATGAACAATTGACTGCATTCTACAGAATATAGTGCTGCTAGGAATCGAAGTCGTTTTCATCGAGTCAAATATATTCTCTTAGACATTCAAATCGTAACTATCGAAAATGGTGGCTTCGATCGAGAGTTCATAAGAGTATCTTTGATTACCTTGGTAGAGGAAATATGAAACTGCCATTCCTTGGCAATATGAATAAACACTGGGGTAAAGCATACACGATAGGTTTAGACGACTATCACTTTCCCCACAAATACTGAGATCACTTTTTCCCGGCGACAGGCCGACATAGGAAAACACACAGTCCCTATCAGGACGAAGCCAAATCACACCACACTCTAGCGACACATCCGCCGCATAGCCTTTGACCTCTCTAGAGACAACAGAACATATAGTTCGACTTAGATATGTAAAGATATACAGATATAAGACAGACTCGTCCTACTCAGACAAACAATACACATAAATTCAGGCCATAGATATTCTGAAGCAAGAACAATCTATTATTACCCAAACAACGAATAAATCGCAGTAAAATGGATTTATCCGCGGAGTTTGATCGAAGAGATGGCACAACTTTCAAGGGAAGTAACTCAATAATGACTTTCCCTTAAGCACTAAAAAAATTACCTATGTATAATATTGTAAGATATCAAAGACTGCACGTAACAACCACCAATACTTGATGAAAAAGTAAAAAATGCTATTAAGTACATGACAGGGAAAAGGCAATAGGGCCTGAACATGTCACAGCTAGCTCTTTTATGTAGTCACATCAAAGTCTCTCATGTAGCAACATCTTTCTTGTTACATAAAAAAAGATGTTCTATTGTAGGCCAACTCTCCATTACCATACAGCTTCTATTTCCAATGGATTGGGGATGATCACATACTGCCAGTCTGACTTTTTCCTTGAAATAGTATTCCTGCAGGGTATGTGCTAATTATTTTCTTTTCCTCATGTGAACACAGATCTGTTGCCCTGTGTCTGAACTTGTTGAATATATGGTACTTCAGTCTGCAATGACCAGTTCTTACTTTAAATGTTAACATATGGTTCCTTTTTAGTTTTAAGTAGAATGCTCTTGTTTAATTGATTTTGGATGTTCTCTTTGCCAGTTCTTAAAGCTTCCGGATATTTTAAATTATTACTTTAATATTTTTGTATGCTGTTCTCTTGGTTTGCACTTTGTTCTCACCCTCTTTAGTAGGTCTTTATGCTATTTCTTTTTCATGCATTTTGCAGTGAGCACATTACTGTATCTTTATTCTGTTTCATCTAAGGTTGACTTCAATGAATGTTTCTGACTGACTGTCCAGTTCATCTGCTTTCATGATTTCTGATTGGGCTTTTGTGAGGAATTCTGATGTCAGCATGATGAAACCAGGAACAACTGAGTGTTAAGGTGTTAATTATATTTTAGTAAATATTATTTCATAGGTGGATATGTGTTTGTTGTCGTCATAGTAACTTACTCTGTCTATTGTCTTTTATTGTTCTGTAATCATGTTTGCCTTATATATCTATCTTCCCTTTCAGTCATTTCTGATCCTTGCCTTAAATACTGAACTGAAAAAAGGGCACCTGTGAGATCTCATCATAAATCCATACAAATAGAACTGGAACTGTGGGAACTCATCATAAATTATTACATTAATCTTACCACTAAACACAATAATTGTGTTTATCCTACTTTTACTCAAGATGTTTCATACTCACAAATGGTAATCTCAGCATTTGCATTTGCTGGATCTTGTGCAGTATTTGACTGGCTATGAACTGCATATGGACAAGCAGCCAATAATATAATGACCAACATCATCCTCATCAGTATCTTGCAGTCTCTATGGTACCATTGTGCTGCTACTGCAAGACTCCTGTCTCCAAAATTGTCTGTATTTAAAACAAGACCGTAAAAGTATGACGATGGACAAGTAAGTTATCAAAACATAGCATAACACACTGAACATTAATCTCAAGATGACAGAAATCATAACAATAAGGAACCAAGAGCAGGATAATAAAAACATATTTACATGCTAAGGCTGCATAGTAACACCAGACAGCGGAGCAAGCAAAGACATCAGTAATAAAGCCAGAATAGCCTTTGCCAGTCTAAATAACATATGGAAATCTAAATTAAAATATACGCCATTACCACGGTAAACACAATTACAGCTGCTAAATATATTCATGCTTCTTCATTCATTCTCATATAGCCACATCTGTTTCTCTCATATAGTTGGTGGCCTGTCTCAGGCTTTTCTCACTGCCATACAGCCTCTCCTTCAAAGGGGTTGGCAAAGGCCACACTCTTAGTCTAAAAATTATCCCTTGATCTCTTATTGGCAAGGAGTAGTATGTTTCTGGGTGTTCCCTATGTTATGTTTATGTGAAGCCCTTTTTTATTATTGTTTTGTCTCTTCATATCGTGTCCTGTCCTGTCAGTTTTAATTTTACTTCCTGCTCCTAATTATTTGCTATTTCTAAAACAAGGTCACATCCTAGCACAGGAGAGGAAGATCACAATATGTGAGATAAGAAACCTAAGATAAGTTGCTAATGTCCCATTAAGAGACAGAATGAGAATGGAAGAAGCCAAGATGTTGGTGGGAGCAACATCATGCATCAACTAAACCAAGAGACAGAATGAGAATGGAAGAAGTCAAGATGTTGGTGGGAGCAACATCATGCATCAACTAAACCAAGAGACAGAATGAGAATGGAAGAAGCCAAGATGTTGGTGGTAGCAACATCATGCATCAACTAAACCAAGAGACAGAATGAGAATGGAAGAAGTCAAGTTGTTGGTGGGAGCAACATCATGCATCAACTAAACCAAGAGACAGAATGAGAATGGAAGAAGCCAAGATGTTGGTGGGAGCAACATCATGCAACAACTATAAACCAAGAGACAGAATGAGAATGGAAGAAGTCAAGATGTTGGTGGGAGCAACATCATGCATCAACTAAACCAAGAGACAGAATGAGAATGGAAGAAGCCAAGATGTTGGTGGGAGCAACATCATGCATCAACTAAACCAAGAGACAGAATAAGAATGGAGGAAGTCAAGATGTTGGTGGGAGCAACATCATGCATCAACTATAAACCAAGAGACAGAATGAGAATGGAAGAAGCCAAGATGTTGGTGGTAGCAACATCATGCATCAACTAAACCAAGAGACAGAATGAGAATGGAAGAAGCCAAGATGTTAGTGGTAGCAAACATCATGCATCAACTAAACCAAGAGACAGAATGAGAATGGAAGAAGTCAAGATGTTGGTGGGAGCAGCATCATGCATCAACTAAACCAAGAGACAGAATGAGAATGGAAGAAGCCAAGATGTTGGTGGGAGCAACATCATGCATCAACTAAACCAAGAGACAGAATGAGAATGGAAGAAGCCAAGATGTTGGTGGGAGCAACATCATGCATCAACTAAACCAAAAGACACAATGAGAATGGAAGAAGCCAAGATGTTGGTGGTAGCAACATCATGCATCAACTAAACCAAGAGACAGAATGAGAATGGAAGAAGTCAAGATGTTAGTGGTAGCAACATCATGCATCAACTAAACCAAGAGACAGAATGAGAATGGAAGAAGTCAAGATGTTAGTGGTAGCAACATCACGCATCAACTAAACCAAGAGACAGAATGAGAATGGAAGAAGTCAAGATGTTAATGGTAGCAACATCGTGCATCAACTAAACCAAGAGACAGAATGAGAATGGAAGAAGTCAAGATGTTGGTGGGAGCAACATCATGCATCAACTAAACCAAGAGACAGAATGAGAATGGAAGAAGTCAAGATGTTGGTGGGAGCAACATCATGCATCAACTAAACCAAGAGACACAATGAGAATGGAAGAAGTCAAGATGTTGGTGGGAGCAACATCATGCATCAACTAAACCAAGAGACACAATGAGAATGGAAGAAGTCAAGATGTTGGTGGGAGCTACATCATGCTTCAACTAAACCAAGAGACAGAATGAGAATGGAAGAAGTCAAGATGTTGGTGGGAGCAACATCATGCATCAACTAAACCAAGAGACAGAATGAGAATGGAAGAAGTCAAGATGTTGGTGGGAGCAACATCATGCATCAACTATACCAAGAGACAGAATGAAAAAAATCAAGAAGTTGGTGGGAGCAACATAGAGCAATAACAAAACAAAGCATAAAATACTTTAGATACATCATCATAATTCAACAAGATCAGCTACCATCACATAAACCTTCAAAAGTAGATTTACCTACAGAGCCCAAGAGGAAGGTAAACAGTGTCAATGAAATGGTGGAGAAACAGTATGATGAAAACAAAACAATCCTACTCAATAAATAAAATCTGCTTCAACATTTCTTTGCAAATGTGACAATAAAAAAGTAACAAAATGTGGACAAAAACATGACACTGTGCAAGTAATGGCATTAATGATGATGACATTGGTGCTGATGATGAAGGAGACAACATTAATGATGATGACATTGGAGCTGATGATGAAGGAGACAACATTTATGATGATGACACTGGTGCTGATGATGGAGGAGACAGCATTAATGATGATGACATTGATGCTGATGATGGAGGAGACAGCATTAATGATGATGACATTGGTGCTGATGATGGAGGAGACAGCATTAATGATGATGACATTGGTGCTGATGATGGAGGAGACAACATTAATGATGATGACATTGATGCTGATGGTGGAGGAAGTAGCATTAATAATGATGACATTGGTGCTGATGATGGATGAGACAGCATTAATGATGATGACATTGGTGCTGATGATGGAGGAGACAGCATTAATGATGATGACATTAGTGCTGATGATGGAGGAGACAGCATTAATGATGATGACATTTATGCTGATGATGGAGGAGGCAGCATTAATGATGATGACTGTCAGGAACTAGTAATATTGTGGATTTATCACCATCAGCATATGGATCATAATACTAGCAATATCAAGACTCGTTATCTAAGGATACGACCACAACAAAGACTAGCTGACATAAACTCACCATAACACCTGTAGCAGGCTAAGTTCCCTTTGATAAATAATCATGCACACAACGTAGCCACACACGGCTAGAAATACATATGCAACATGGATGCCAAAATAACTTGCAATAATCAACAACGCAATTTACCATTATCACAACTGCGGGTATGTCATACCGAGTGAACAACACAATGACTTTCGCTCACCGGCTAAGTTCTGCAATCTAATAAAGCCATACTTAACTACAAATGACTTCTCATCAATGAATTACGAAAGAATGCTACTAGAAACTACACCACTGTTCTAGACATATGCAAACTAAACTTGACCACATGAATAAATGACAAGCACTATCCATGAACAATAATGGCATCCAAATATCCCAGCGAAAATGCTGACAGGGAACAACACAGCGACCTCTCCGGTCGGTATCCAGAAACTCCACTAACTTTCCGTGCCAGAATTCGGGCGCACTTCCTTCCAGGTCACATGGCCAAAACGGGTTTTAAATTATCTCAATGTCACCACTCACAGCGTGACCAACTTAATATTTTGTAGAACATCTATACTGTGACAATGACATAGGTGCTGATGATGGAGGAGACAGCATTAATGATGATGACAGGTGCTGATGATGTAGGAGACAACATTTATGATGATGAAATAGGTGCTGATGATGGAGGAGACAACCTTTATGATGATGACATTTGTGCTGATGATGGAGGAGACAACATTTATGATGATGACATTGGTGCTGATGGTGGAGGAGACAACATTTATGATTATGACATAGGTGCTGATAATGAAGGACACAACATTAATGATGAAGACATAGGTGCTGATGATGGAGGAGACAGCATTAATGATGATGACATTTGTGCTGATGATGGAGGAGACAACATTTATGATGATGACATAGGTGCTGATAATGGAGGACACAACATTAATGATGATGACATTGGTGCTGATGATGGAGCAGACAACATTAATGATGATGACATTTGTGATGATGATGGAGGAGACAACATTTATGATGATGACATTGATGCTGATGATGGAGGAGACAAATTAATGATGATGGTATTGGTGCTGATGATGGAGGAAGCAACATTAATGATAATGACATTTGTGCTGATGATGGAGGAGACAACATTAATGATGATTGGTGCTGATGATGAGGGAGACAACATTAATGCTGATGATATTTGTGCTGATGATGGAGGAGACAACATTAATGATGATGACATAAGTGCTGATGATGGAGGAGACAACAGTAATGCTGATGACATTTGTGCTGATGATGGAGGAGACAACATTAATGATGATGACATTGACGCTAATGATGGAGGAGATTGCATTTATGATGATGACATAAGTGCTGATGATGGAGGAGACATTTATGATGAACAAGAGTTTTCTGCATTCCTAGGCCTCTGTTTCTTGAGTATGCCTAATGTTGTCATTGGCAGTCTCGTGCAAAGTGGCCTATCCCAAAACATAAGAAAACTGCAACGTCTGTAAGTTGTCTTCTGTAACTGCTTGTGCTATGTCCTTCACTGTGTCTTCATCCATGGCCTTATTATTTGTTAACTGGGCAGACATTCTTTAGTAGCCTACTGTCTATTCCTTTTCCTATTTCCAGTTATCTTCTGTTATTTTTCTATGTTTTAACCCTTTGATTTAGATTATTTTCCATAGCACACGTGACTGTGTCATCTAGACACTTAAATTTATTTCTTAAGAGGTTCATTTTTATTTCGTCATATATTATGCCATCAACAAATATGTTGGTTAGCTTCTTTGAGATTTCAGAAGATCTACGATTTTGTCCTTCTGATATCTCTTCTGCTGTTGTCATTAATCTGTAAATAAAACTTGGCTATGGATTTATCGTTATTCTGTTTCATAGCTTTCAGCTCCGAGCTGCAAGGTAATGATTGATGAAAGTATCAACTATAGGCCTAGTTACCTGTACTCAACTATAGGCCTAACTTACTGTACTCAACTATAGGCCTAACTTACTGTACATAAATCAAGTTTTCTATGACTGTGTCAAAAGTGAAGCGGCAAGCTCTACAACAAAGTGTAATACATATTTAAGAGTGATATAGCTGAGATTGTCGAGATATGTCAACAACAAAAGCCAGTTCTGAGTTCACTGCAGGGCGACATTTATTAAAATGGTCCTTATAAACTTTAATTCCAAGAATTGTGACTCACTTGTACCAAAGTAACTCTGTCGTTTAATATAATCATCTCTCTCTACAAATGGTTGTAGATAAGCATTACCTTGCAAAGTATAATTCTAAAGTACCTCTTCCCAAGCCATTTATAGCATTATCAGGGTCTCGCTTCCTAGATGGCAAGTACATCTCAACCGATCACTTTTTTGTGTTCATCTGTTGGAATAAATATTGTTCAGCATTTGTGAAAACATCCCAATATAGAGAATATAAATGTTTTCGTCTATATTTAAATAGTTACTTTACAATAGGCTTCAAACAAATATGGTTTCAGTATTGCATCAATTGTAAAATTTGATTTAAATAATTGTACAGGTTTATCGTTTAGTTTTTTCTAACATGGTGACAATTGTTCTGGGTTGACAGGTATGCCTGAAAATAGGTCATGTTATCCAGTCAAAGTTTCTGTAGCCAAAATGGCGACCTCAATACGGAAGTTATATTAGTCCTGTTGATTCCAGTAAGAATGAAGATTTTTTTGAACATATTAAATATTTAAACATAGTCAGATTTGTCCAGGGAAGGTTAAAATTCCTTCATTTCATTGCTCACATATGTGCTAAAAATCTGACAAATGTTAATTAACAACAAGTAATCAAATCATTCTTTTTCAAGTTTTGTCGCAGTTTGTATGTGTCTTTATGTGTGCAAACGATTTATTTATATTGGTAATCCAACATTTTTAGAGTGAAGAATGAAACCAGGCCTTCTCAGCTATTTATAGGCACGATTATATTGCATATGTTAAGTATAGTATATAACAAATGAGGCTGCTGTAAAACTGGTAATGAGACAAATATAGGCCTAGCCTATAAAGTAAAAAAATAAAATGGTTTAAAACAGTTTTACAAGTTAACGGTACACAGGAAACACGGGACGTTTAGGGTTGTCACCCTTCGTCAGCCACAGTTACAAACAGGTGACAAGGACAAGAATTACATACAGGTCAAAGAAAGATACTGCAAACACATACGAGGATGAGAAACATATAGGCCTACAAAAAAGAGCAATCCAAGCAGATGAAAAAGTAAACAACACAGGTGATGGGCGAAAAAAGAACAATAATAACGCAAGAAAATCACAAAACCAGAAAGAAATATCGAAACAAGAAAGTAAATAATCAAAAATTAGCAAATGTTAATCTTTGCTAAGTGCCATATCTAGACCTATCCACAATTTCCACTTTAAGTCCTACTATTTATCTGGTGTTAACTTTTATTCACAACCATGATGAATTATCTTTTCTCTTTGTCGTCCTTTTTCTCCTTTAACTGTCGCTGTCTCACTGTATTGTAACTTACATCTTTTTATAACATATAGCATACAAATAACGGACATTCCCCCATCATCGGTTGCAATGGATCTCCAACGTCTCCTGTCTCTTGACTTCATGGTGCGCTCTGATAGACTCTTTCCTATCTATCTCTTGATGTTATCTTCGCATTTTTAGCACCGTCTTCCTCTTGCACGTTTGCCTTCAACTCTACCTGCTGTTGTGGTCTTCAGTAAGGTGTTATTTCTTTTTACATGGCCAAAATATTTTAGCTGCCTAATTTTGATCTCCTTCATTAATTCTCATTTAATTCCTAGGTTTTCTAGGACCTGTTCGTTGTCCATGTTTCTACACCATACAATAATGAAGGATATATATAACATTTGATGATTCTCAGTTTGACTTTGTGAGTTAGTTGTTTAGGTGTTAATATCTGTCTCATGTTATTGAATGTAGCTTTGGCCATTTCTATTCTCTTCTTGATTTCTGTTTCGCATCTGCCATCTTCTGTTATTATATGACCAAGATATGAGAAACTCTTGACTTGTTCCAGGATTTTCCCATTTATGTTTATTTTTAATATGAGCCTATTGTCTGTTTTGCTAATTACCATAGTTTTTGTTTTCTCAGTGCTAATGTCCAATCCATATTCATGACTTATGCTGTTTACTTGCTTCACAAGCTGTTGCACTCCTGTTCACTTTCAGCAAACAAAACTGTATCATCTGCATATCTGAGGTTGTTTATTGGTCTTCCACCGATGTTCAGACCTGGCAGTTCCTGTATCTGTCTGAAAATGTTTTCTGTGTAGATATTATATAGGCAGGGGGACAATACACAACCTTGTCTGACACCTCTTTTTATGTCTATGTATGGTGAATAATTCCTTCCAGATCTTACTGTGGCAGTTTGCTCCTAATAAAGGTTACTGAGTATTCTTCTATCTTTTCCATTATATCTTTGAGGCAATTAATTATTTTTTCATGATGGACTGTCAAAAGCCTTCTTATAATTGATAAAGCACATGTAAATACTCTTTCGGACAGATAAAAATCTAATAAATATAGGGATGAGTAAATATGAGATTGAAAGCTTAATTACAGAAATAATAACAGATGAATGGTAAGCAGAGTGGGATAAACTTCTGAAAAGAAGACATGCATATAAGATGATCAAGGCTCCAACAAGAAAATGCAAGATATCTAGGGAACTGAATATTCCCTGTAATAAGAAATATCTCAAGACTACAGCTGGGAAAAGGCTATTTCAGAATAGAAGAACCTTACTATGCAGGATGTCTTCAAGACAATAATATAGAACATTTCTTGTTAAAATGTTAAGAGGTATGAACAAATGAGAATCCCAACACTAGATTATTTGCAGGCATCAAATTTACCTATAAATATAGAAGTGTTAAGAATAGACAGACCTAGGGAACTGCATAATTTAGTCAAACAGTATTTAACAAGAACAAAAATTAATATATAGTATTTGGGAAGGTGAAGGTCTGATGATGTTCTTACAATACATATGACTTATGGCAAGTGAAAGTCGATTAACTGTCTAACTGGAAACATCAGGCCTTTACACCCCTCCCCCTGAATATTATTTTTGTTTTATCTCATATTTGTTTGTTTGTTTCCTTATTTTGTTTTTACATGCACACAAAATTTGTTATTTTGATTTGCCTGATTTACATTGATTTGACAGATGTGAAGCTACTTTCATGAATCAGCAGTTATTCATATTATTTGGAATTGAAAACAATGTATATCCTAATTATAAACCATCAGAGGTTGAATGAAATATTTCTCATCATCAAATTCTTCTTCTTCCTCGTTCACCTTCAGACTTCCACATTTATGACTCTAATAAAGGCAGTAGTCAACTCGAGGTTCCCGACATCTCCAAACAGTTTTTCGTTGACCGAAGTGGGTTGTTGCCATATGCTACTCCGTTCATTACTGTAGGTTGGGCAGTACTGCAGGAGGTGTTCGACCGTCATCGAGCTGGTACCGCAGGTGCAGAGATCTGTTGCACCAATTTTGTATTTGTGGTATAGATGGTATCTCAATCTGTTGTGTCCAGTGCGTAGCCGAAAAATGATGACCTGTTCTTTCCTGGATAGTTGATTTTTTTTTTTTTTTTGCGTTCGCCCGCTAATACTTGAGGCGAAATCTCAGGTTATTATTTTTTATGTATAACCTGACATTGATTTTACGTGAGTATCCCTTTATTTCTTGTACAGAGACAGGTGTCCCTCGCCATTCAGGCAAATACTCGCCGATTTCGGAGGTACCCATTGCAGCTGGGTCGGCTCAGGAGCCGCCAGTCCCTGGTCGACGACACTCCTTCAGATGTCCTCGCCAGGTCTCGAGTTAATCCAGTCCAAATCCCGGTCGACGAAAAATCCTCAAATGCCGTCGCCCGGGTTTGATCCTGTATCACCCGGTCGCCAGAGCGGTGTTGTAACCACTACGCTAGCGCGGCTCCCCAGGATAGTTGATGATATGCATCATTTTCAAATGGCCCGGGTGCTCTCTTTCCCATTTGGACTTGAATGTAGCCTTTATAGTAGTCTTTGCCATTGCGTAAGTTGTCTCTATATCATTTTGTTGTAAGGCACCTCCTTCCTTAGCAAGTCTGTTTGCCTCCTCATTTCCTGGTATGTTGCAATGGGCTGGTATCCACTGGATAGTGCACTTGTTGAAGCATTTGGCCAGTCTTTCAAGGGAGATTACACTAGTCAACATATTTTCAAAAGTTATTTGTACCAGAAATTAAATATACCATTTCTTATTGATTTTGACATGCTGATTTCAAATATCATAATGAAATTCACCAATTGGCTCTGGTTTTTTTTTTTTTAATGATGAATTTACATTACAGTAATACAAATAATGTATGCTTGTTTAATTCTCTGGGGTGAACAGCTAGTCTTTCTACTTTACCATTATAAAAATTGTGGTTACATACTCAATTAATTGATATTTCAACATAAAATGATAGAAAAAATAAAAACATTATTTAAAGTTCACATATGTTTTAAAAAGGCACAAATTTAAACCATTCCGTCATTATTCAGTCGCTGTTCGAGCTCTCTTTGCTTGCTTCTTGTAGTCAATCGATGAGGTGTCTCTTGTCACAGTCAAACAGTAATCAGCAAGCATTGAAGGGCTCCAATTGCCTTGATACCTTGTCTCCATAGCAGCAATGTCCTGGTGAAATCGTTCACCATGCTCATCACTGACCGCTCCACAGTTTGACGTAAAGAAATCCAGATGAGAATCCAGAAAATGAATTTTCAAAGACATGTTGCAGCCAAGACTCTTATACTTCAGAAGGAGATTTTCTACAATTTCATTGTAATTATCAGATCTGTTGTTTCCAAGAAAATTGTCCTCCGCTGACTTAAATGCTAGCCATGCTGGTTTTTCCTTGCCATGCAACACGCAAAGAAACTCGTCATCATGAAGAAGTTTTCGAATTTGCGGACCAACAAATACTCCCTCTCTTATTTTAGCTTCACTCAGTCTTGGAAATTTTCTGATGAGGTATTTGAAAGCCTCATCTGTTTTCTCCATTGCCTTGACAAAGTTTTTCATGAGACCCAGCTTAATGTGCAAGGGTGGCAACAAAATCTTGCTGGTGTCGACAAGTGCTGGGTTCTCAACGTTCTTACTGCCAGGCTGCAATGACTGCCTGATTGGCCAATGTCTTCTGATGTAATGGTCACTTCGTGCACGGCTATCCCACTCACAGAGAAAGCAATAGTACTTGGTGTATCCACCCTGTAGTCCAAGCAAAAGAGCGACCACTTTTAAATCACCGCAAAGTGACCATGATGATGATCGTAGTTTATACACTTCAAAAGCTGCTTAATGTTTTCATAAGTTTCTTTCATATGAACTGCGTGACCAACTGGAATTGACGGTAACACATTACCATTATTCAACAAAACAGCTTTAAGACTCGTCTTGGATGAATCAATGAAAAGCCTTCACTCTTCCGGTATGTAATTGATTTTGAGGGCTGCCATTAAACCAGAAATGTTGTGGCACGCAGAAAGGTCACCCTCTATGAAAAAGAATGTAATAAGCAGCTTCTGGCGGTTCCTATACACAGAAATTGTAACATCTTCTGCCAGGAGATTCCACTGTTGCAATCTGGAACCCAAAAGCTCCACCTTGTTCTTCGGTAAATTCAGATCTCTTACAAGATCATTCAGTTCACCTTGGGTTATTTAGTGTGGTTTAGTGGATGTAGTTTGCTCAAAATCTGGGTCGCTTGAGGTTGATGGTTCAGGACCACCAATGTCCTCTTCTTCATCAGTGGAAGCAGCTGAAAATGATTCTGGCACTTTGGGAACTGGTAGGTCATCGCCATGTGGTACCGGACGTATTGCAGAGGGGATGTTTGGATATTCCAGAGTCTATTTTTTTCTTCTTTGATATGCCTCTCCCAATTGGAGGGACCATGCAAAAGTAACAGTTGTTGAGATGATCAGTGGGCTCTCTCCAAATCATTGGGACTGCAAAAGGCATAGCTTGCCTTTTGCCAGTCAACCACAGTTTAAGATGTGCTGCACATGTATTGCAGCGTATGTGTGGCGCCCAGCTCTTATCTTGATCTCCTATTCTGCAGCCAAAATACAAACTGTACGCCTTCTTAATCACTTTAGTTATATTTCGTTTTTGTGATAGAAATGTCACCTCACCACATATATAACAGAAATTATTAGCACTGTTCACACATGTCCTAGGCATTTTTAACTACGATACTTTTGATAAGGACAAATGCACTAACTAATGGCAAAATTTTATCAGAGATAAGATATTTATACACAAAGGTGATGTAATCATAGGTAGGATTGCATCATCAACTTTTAGTTACATTTTTATTGGTCATTAGAAAAAATTATGCAATCGCCCACAACAGTTGCGTCATATATATATATACATTGACCGTAATTAAATAAACTAGTAGCATATGTCTTGAAAACTAGAGCCAATCAACATTTTTAAATGTCATTTTCGTTTTCAGCACACCAAAATTAGTTAAGATCAGCTATTTTCATTTCTGGTACATTTTGGTTGTTGACTAGTGTTATCAGATCTTTCAATCCTTTAGTTTGGTGGCTCTTCAGCGCTGATATTACTGAGAGGGCATCTGTAAAGATTACTATCTGTTTTTCTGCCTGTGCTTTGCATTCAATAAGAGTTTCAGCTGCCTGTTTCAGGGCTTCTGCTTCAGCACTGAAGTTATTGCAGTATTTGCCAGTGGCAATTGCCATAGAGTGGATTCTGTTCTTTAATTTTATGAGGATGCCGGCACCCCCATTTTCAACTGCATTTTTTTGCTGAACCATCAGTATATGCATGTGTCCAAAGCTTTGCTGGAAATTTTTGGTCAATGTACTTGGTTGCTATACACTTTCTTTGTGTTTCTGTCTGTGTTCTCTTACTTTCAATGCCTGGAACATCAGATTTTAACTCAGGAAAGCATCTTATTTTCCAAAGTGGGATAGTTGAGCTTGTTGGGATTTTCTTTGCAACTGAGCTTGCTAGCATGGTATTTTTGCTAATTTTTTCTTTTGCTTGGGCTACAAAGTTAGTTTGCTTGAGCCTGCCTCTTCCTAGCCTATTCATTCTTTGGTACATGGAGTGTCCTTCGAGTCTCTTAAATTTTTCAGCTTGTTTTAGGACTCTGCTGTCACGTCTATCCTCCATTGACTGTAGCCCTATAATGTTTTCCATATGGTTGATTTGTGTGGACTTTAGGGTCCCTGTTATAATACATGCTGCTTGGTTTTGGAGTCTGTTTACTCTGTCAAAATTTGACTTTGCTGCCGTTGACCAAGCTGTGATGCCGTATTCCATAGCAGGTCTGACTCTGCCTGTGTATAGCTTTTTGAGGATATTCTCATCAGCACCCCATGTGGTACCAGCTAACTTTTTCATGATGGCCATGCGAAGTTTTGCCCTTAGCTGTATTTTATTTATCTGTGATTTCCACGTCATTCGGCGGTCTAGTGTGATTCCTAAGTATGTTGGTGTTTCATCTTCTCGTACTGCCTGCCCATTTAGTTGTAGCTTTTCTTGCTGTGGTTTATTTGACAAGGTAAAAATAGTGTGTGTAGTTTTTTTGTTCATTTATTTTGAGCAACCACTTTCTGGACCAACTTTCAAGGGCTAGCAGTGAATCCTGCATGCACACTCTTGCTGTGGTGATGTATTCTTCTGAAGTCCACATGGCCAGGTCATCAGCATAGAGGGAGTTGTGGACATTCTTGTGGATGTTTTCTGTTATATCATTTATATATATGAGGAAGAGTGTTGGGGAAAGGACCCCGCCCTGTGGAACTCCATGTTCCATTGTAGTCTTTTTACTTAACTGTCCGTGCACCTGTACTCTAGCTGTTCTGTTTGTTAAGTAGTGGTTGATCCAGTTATACATTCTTCCACAGACTCCATATTTAAGCATTTTAACTCTTAGCCCATCTTTCCAAACTTTATCAAATGCTTTCTCCATGTCTACCCAGACTGCTAAAGTGTGCTTTCCTTCTTGGAAAGCATCTTCGATTTCCTGTGCAATGTAGGTGACTTGGTCATCTGTAGACCTATGTTGCCTGAAGCCTGCCTGTTGGTGCAGTGAAATTTGTTTTTCTTCAAGATGCCAACTTAATCTGGTATTGATCATTCTCTCCATAAGCTTTCCTGTGCAGCTTAGGAGGCTGATGGGTCTGTAGCTGTTGGGGTCCATTTGGTCTTTGTCCTTTTTGAGGATTGGAACTAGTACTGCTTCTTTCCAGGCTTGTGGTACAATTCCACGCTTCCAGCTATATAGTTCATAATCTTGAGGAGGACTTTCTTGGCATTAGGCCCTAGCTCTTTAAGCATGTCATTTGTTACCCTGTCTTTTCCAGGTGACTTTCTTTGTTTAAGGGATACAATGGCTGCCTCTAGCTCTCTCATGGTGAGGTTTGATGTCATGTGCTCTTCTGGAACAGTTGGTATATTTTGGTAAATTTCTTGCTCTTTGGTAATTTCCTGTTTTCTGTCCGGTGGAACATTTATCTGGCTCTCAAGTGAGAATTTTTGAGCAAAAACATTAGCTGCTTCTTTCTTTGTGAGTATTTTCTCATTTTGTTGTAGGGCTATTTCCTTATTTTTGCATTCCTCATCATTTAAGGCTTTGGCGAGCCTCCATAATTTTCTTCCATCTTTGTCGAGGTTAAGACTTTCTGTTGTTTTGATCCAACTATTTTTGGCTGAACAGTTTAATGTTTTCCTGTATTTTGCAGAGATAGCTTTGTAAGCGATGTTTGCCTCAACTGTTTTGTCCTTTTCTGCTACATTTCTGGCCTCTGTTACCTGTTCTTCCAGTTCTTTGAGTTCTTCTGTCCAGTATGGCTTATAATCTTTTCTCGCCCCTCGTGGTATTGATTCTAGGGCAGCTTTCAGAACTGCTTTATTAAATCCGTCAGCTATTTCTCCAATTCTTTTGTTTTGGATGTTTATGGAACCACAGTATTCATCTGTCAGTGCTGAGAACTTGTTCCAGTTGGCATTTTTGTAGTTCCAGCAGGGTAATGGTTTATGGAAGTGGAGTGTATGTTCCATATTAATCATTAGTTTGATCGGTTTGTGGTCACTGCCTGCCAATTGGTTGAGCACAATGCGTTCGATCTTATGGTTGATGTCTCCTGTTGAGAAGGCAAGGTCAGGTGTCGAGGTCGATTGCCATCTTCTTGAGTAGAAGCTGGGTGTATCATCTGCTCTATTAATCAGTTGTAGATTTGAGTCAATCTCCCAGTCCTCTACCTCAATGCCATGGGTATCAGCCTCTGTGTAACCCCACCTTTCTGAATGGCTGATGAAATCACCAACAACCAGGCAGTTGGTGCGCCTAATCTCCATTTTGGCTAGTGAAAGTTCTCTATCTGGGGGGGCATATAGGTTGTACACTCTAACGGTCTGGTCATCTATAGTGGTATCAGCTCCTATAATTTCCACCTGACCGTTTGTAGCAACAGAAAGCTCTCTGCTAGGCAAGGAGTTTCTGATTAACATGAGTACTCCTCCCTTGTGTCCCTCTCTATCAAGCCGGAGGGTTTCATATCCTCTTACAGAAAATCTGTGGTTTGTGTTTAGGTGTGTTTCCTGAATGCAGGCTATGTCAATTTGATCATCATGTAGTTTTTTAGCGAGCGGTAGTTTCTTCTTTAGGACACCTTCTGCATTCCATTGGAGTATATTTAGTGTTCTTTCCTGGGTGTTTTGGCCAGTTGAATTTTCCCTAATATTCCGCGCCCTGGCTGCACGATGCGGAGATAGGTGACCACCAGTAGCTTTGGGTGGACCCCTTCGAGGCAGGGGGTCCGGCACTCTTCCCACCTGGTGGGACTCCTTGGGTCGAGCACCATCTCGTTGAGTCATATTTGTGTCTGTCATCTCATGGCAGTTTGCGTTGCACTATGTTGTGCGCCTTGCGGCCCAGTGCATCTGTCTTCAGCATGCATTTGTTCTGGACTGCTTCCCTAGCCTCTGGTTTTCCGTGACCTTCCTGCAAGGCAGCAGTTGCTTTACATCAGAGTTGTCTCTCCTAGGAGAGCTGTCTTTCCGGACTAACGAGTCTTTCCTACCCGGGTTTGTGTGAAGTTGTCCTTCTCTTAGGTGGATTGTCAACCAAGACTATCGTGCTCCTCCTGCACTGATTTTTTTGGCAGGGTTTACTCCCTGGCTTTAAAGGATAGAGGACAAACAGTGAAGAATGAGGCAAGAAAGCATTTGTCCCATGAAGTGGGGGTGGATTGGTGCAGACCAGAGCATGTACCACTCGCCGGTGGGTTCTGCATCTACACCTATAGGGTTCCACCTACTCCTCAGCCCATTTAGTCTGACCCCTCAACAAGGACCTGTCCGGCTTGGGTGACCCTGCCAGGAGTAAAATTCCCGCCAGCATAGCTCCCGGGATCATTGTGGCACTCAAGCTCTCCAACCACAGCAAGGTAGGCTTACATGTGAAGAGATCATCAAATTAAAAAAAAAAACAGGTTTACTCAATATGTGGCCTATCCATCACCAGCATCTTCTTCTCATCTCTTATTCCACTGGTTCTTGTCATCTTTTACACAGTTGTGACCTCGTCATACAATTCCAATCCTTCTATTCTACGCAAGCACCCATTTATGAAAGTCTGTAGCTTTTTGGTATTCTCCATGTTTCAGAGCCATACTTGACATTTGAGTTGAAGATTCTTTTTTATTTTTTTTAATTGGACTATATGTTTCCCAATGCAATGAAAGCTCCTGTTGCTTTTTGTATTCTTATTTTAAGAAAGCATAAACATCGGTGGTAAAGACCTTAGAATAATAAAGAGCATGTACTGTCAGTAAACAATTTGCTATAAGAATTATCGGCCAGAATAAGTTGCAAAATTTCTTGGCTTGCCAATAGCCTCTACTAATTCTGGCTAAAGTAACAACAAATGTTATGATTACATCTTGACATCTTTATTAATTTTGTCATTGCAATAAAGAAATATATACTTGCAGCAGTACATTAAATATGTTATCTTCCTGCTTTTGTGTCATCAAAGTTAGCATACATGCATGCATTTTAAAGTTCTTTAATCTTACTATGTTACATTTTAAAATGGAAATATTTCAGCAACAGAGTAAATAAATAATCACCAATCCTTTGACTTCCCTAGGGAACACAGTGCTACAATTGTTGTTGTTCACCAACTGTTGCTGTCTTCTGCTCTGCTCATGAGGTTCTGGCTACTTTGGCTTCATTTAAACTGTATTAGGGACCAGATTTTGTGGACATTCATGATTGCCCCTGTCCCAGTCATATGCGCAGATGGACAGATATTTCCTTGTGATAATTTATTTTTGTTTGTTTTTTATAACCATGATTACAGGAGCTACAACAGTGTTAATTTTTTTCATTTTTCTGTCTTGCTTTTGTCAGTAATGATATTTTTTTGTGTAATAATATTGTTTTTGTGTTGAACAGTGAGAATCAGCAGAAAATTCCAAGAAAGAGCACACAGAATTTATCAGATGCACTGAGTATAGATACAAATCTCATGCAAACAGCAGACATTATCTCACTCGAGCTGTAACAATGGGACCAAAACTACGTATGACCCTTTGGCTGTTGAAACTGTCATGTATAATGTTAGCAGTGGCGCAGTCTATCAAAGAATGTAAGCAAAAATGTTACTGTTGTCTGTAAGAAATGATATATACATAATATTTCCTCTGTTATGTGTATTTCACGCTAAACTAACACTTAGTGTCTTTCCTATTTATTATTATTCTAATGTTTATTTCATTGACTTGACAGCAGGATATGGTCTTGAAGTGTGATCTACTATGTTATACTTCACAGATAGCATGGATGAATTTGCAACATGCGGCCGCACACTGAATGTCGATGATAGCGGCATTCGTCTGATTGGTCGGGGGAATGCAGCTCCATCCAATCCGCCAACAGAATGCGTAGTTTACCTTCAGTCTGTGTATGCCCGTGATGATGGTAGCAACAAACTTCAAATTAAGGTTGAATCCCTGAGCATAAAGGACTGCAATGTGAAAGTGGACCTGTACAATGGACGAGCCACTGTTGGACAAACTTTGGTTTGTTATTTGCAATATTTATATTTTGTTTCTTATCATGGCTATGGAACTCCAGCATTTGACTTGTGAAGACATTTTTTTTTTTGGTCCCCTCCTCCCCCATGTGGAGCATGGGTCCACCACTATAGCTGCCCCCCTCCCTTTGTGGAAAGCCTGCACAAAACAGTAACATGCTCTTGCAATAAACTACAGCCTGGAAGAACCAACACACAAGAAAAACAACAAAATAATACACTATATGGAATGATGACCACTATATACCCAAATTATAACCCACATGGGGTTGAACCGGGTATCCCATGCACACAAAAAACACCAGTTTTCAAGTGCGGGGTTCACAAACCAAACCAAACCAAACCAATGGTGGTGTCTGTAGCAAGTTGTTTTACATGATGAATTTGCCAGCCCCAAGCATAACGTCATATTAGTCACTTTGTACGACATGCCTGATGGAGCGGGGGGTCCTATTTTGTCTGTGCCTCATCATGTTTTAATGTTCAGTATTTTAAAGTCAAATCTTAAAGTGGTAGGGATTTATTTTGAGCTACATTCACATTCCCTAGGAACATAGGATAGGTCCAGCGAGAAGGTGGACTTACGTATCTCCTTCTGTACATCTGAACTGTGAGGTTGACTACCTGACTTTATCTTGTGCTACCCTTACCACGTGTTTACGATTTCTGGGAACTACTATACTATCTCAACGAATGTAATATCTATCTTGCCAGGGCCGGATTATCCATTAGGCTAACAAGGCTAAAGCTCGGGGGGGGGGGCGGCGTATATATGTTAAAAATTAAAAAAAATGCATAGATTTGTGTACAAAAAAGGAAATGTTTGCACTCTGCAATCGCTTTCATAACGTTGTAAAAAGATAGTAAAAACAAACATAGCTTAACAAACATAATGCACCCCGGCAAAATCATGACGGCACATGTACTAATAAAAATTCATTAAAAAATCATTATTAATAAAAGAAGTAAGCAATGCTTACAAACTAACATACCAGTATATTAATAATACTAGTATATACCATCGTGCTAAAGGGTTTCAAATAAAAAAAAAAAAATTATTGCCTATTAGGTGAAGGGGGCCCAAACACCAAAAAAGACTAGAGGCCCTTCTTGGCCGTGTATCTTGTCACACCGTGTCAGCAGCTGAATCCACTATCTTGTCACACCGTGTCAGCAGCTGAATCCACTATCTTGTCACACCATGTCAGCAGCTGAATCCACTTTTAGGAAGCCTGTGCTAAAGCACTTCATGTGTTTTGGCATTGGTGGTTTCTGTAATATTTTACTTTACACAATGAGGTTGCAATCTCCATACAAAAGCATCCTTTGGTTTCTGGTTAGTAATTAGATGTATGACTTCAGTTAACTGCTCAATGTAATAGGGAAAAATATGTGATAAAGTTGATGCTATATAGGCATAGTGTTGGCATCACTGCCATGCCATTCACTATTAGATTTTTGTAAACAAATGACATTACATTTCTTGTTTCTTCATGTATCGTGCCAGCTGGCATTTGAATATTTCAATAAATTATTTGTGAAGCAGTTTAAGCAAGAAATCAAGATATAAGATAAAAACTAGTTTTGGTGCTTGTGCAGATACAATTAGTTATTTTCTTTCAGTTCAATGCACACATATATTGTTATTCAGAAACTGTTTTAATAACACTTGCAGCAAGCCTTATCCTGCCAGTACAGCTCAACAGGCCTCATTTACTCTATTGGTCGTGAGGCAACAGTAAAGTTCTCCAGACCAGACCGTGTTGTCTTTAATGAGTACCAGTTCAGCCTAGAAATCAAGCCTTACAGTGAGTGTAGACTCTAGTTTTCCAGTCTTTACATTGTCTAACATAGTTTATAATGTCATGAACTATTCATTTTATTTTTTTTAATAACCAGTTGTATCAAACTAAAATAGAAGCATTTTCATGGTTGTTTTGGTCATTGTGAAATTTAGTCCCAAACTGAACACTGTATTACAAAAATGTCATGAAAATCCAATATTATATGAAATACAAATATCCAAGGTACTAATTCATGATTCTTTCTTCAGATCCGAACAACAAGATTCAGCCATAATATCTGGCCAGCTTCTCAGCTCTGCACGCAACCTTCCAGTCCACCTTTTTGTCCCCCCCAACTCACCACTTCACATCTTGAACTATTATCCCATGTTTTTGACACAACCCGCATGAGGCAAACTCACGTTAAACCAGACTGACCAGTTTTCATTCGCACTTAACATACGCACAGGCCTACACAATTTACTGTTCACTCAAACAACCTCTTTTACTTTATCATTTGCCCCCACACACATACATTATCATCATCATGTGACAGAGTGGAAAGATTTTACAAATAATTTGTATCTCTAATTTTTTCAAAAGAGGACCAAGATGTTCCTGGAACAAAGACGGGAGTGGAGGCTCTCTCAGTGGGTGCAATTATTGCTATAGTAATTGGCTGTCTCGTCATCATTGCTCTTTTGATTCTATTCCTCTGGTGCTGTTGCACAGGTGTGTTGACATTTAACATTCATATTTCTGTAAATACCAATATTCATTTCCATACAGCTGAGAGTAAGGAAACCCAATTGTATATGTTATTGTCGTAGATTTTATCAGATAGGTAATAGATGTTTATAGCCCTGTCTGAGCAGAGGTGATAGTGATGAGAATGTAAACGTAAGGGGTAAGAAATAGTTTTATCATGAGATGATCGTGTAAGAGAAAGGACAGTCTCTGGATAGAATAATTTATCTAATCCAACCTATCTGGATGACCAACTTTTAAATCAGATGCACTTTCTCTCATTGTACGAAAATACACTACACTGAACTGCACACAATTCTGTGACAAATACACACGAACGTGAAAACAAACAATGAATAACATATAGTGGATAAAGGTTGACCGACACGATAACTAAAGGTTTAATAAAGTTTATTATCAATAAAAGATCAAAACAATAAGCATACACATCACTAGATCATGGGTTATAAACAAAATTGCAAAGAAGAAATTAATCAAATAGGTTCTCCCCCTCTGGTAAAGGAAAAGAAATGATGATCCCAACAGAGGTTAATTAACCCAAAAGATCAAAAGTTAACAATAATTTATGAAATAGTCAGTATGGGAAAAGAATAGGTTCCTAATGTAATCTATCCCGTGACTACTCAGATTAGTGAGATAAAACAAGAAAGAAGAAACTACATAAGTATATGATGTTAACCAAAGACGTAAGTTTCTTTCTCCATTCATTCAATTCATACCCATTCAGTGGCCACTTTCAGACTTATACTTACCCCAGTAGTTGTCGCAGGCATTCCAAGGAAATACACTAATAAGTATTAAGATTATTAAGTGTCAAATTTAAGTTTTGCCAACTCCAGCCCCAGACTCGCCGTAGTTGCTGACTGCAAATTTCACAGGAGCCGCTACAGTCGGTGATTTAATTTGTCCTGGATACAATAAGTTATCTATGCCTTCCGTTGGTTGGAGTAAGGTTCATGCGTGGTGATCGCCGACGTAGGATGAATAGAACATATATAGTTCCTATGTTGTTTAGCCTCAGGTGGCTGAAACGCTAGTTTAAGTTACACACATGTTGCTGACAATATATGTTGCCACAGCTGGCTGCTGAGATTTATATAAACGAAATCTGGTAATAGTTCTGGTCCAGTTAATATTATAATTATTGTTCTAGTTTGGTCTCTCTCATAAAATGAAGAAGAATGGACCGCACAGGTCATAGCCCGAAGACTCAACAATATTATAAAGTTTCTGGTTGCTTATACAATTATAAGACTATAAGAACTCAAGTTCATATGGCCGTAAGTCCGCTAGTACGCAGGTTTGATCAGCCTAAATTTTAGGAAAGAAAATATGAACATTTAACCAAATTATCAATATCATATCTAACACGAATTAAACTAGGACCTTTTCACCACTCCGTTATAAATTAGATTTAAAACACACTGGTCTAGCTTTACCTATTGGTTTTTAACGCGTGATATGAACGCTAGTCATTTTTTTTTAAATTACATAAAATGGATAGAAGTAAATAATATATACCGTCAGTAGACAGTTATTTAATGTATGTACTAGTCAATTTAAAACATCTCTTACTGGGAAATAGCGAGTAATTAAATTTACTTTACGGCTGAAAAAGATTTAGCTATAAGTAGAAGAAAGACTGAAATGATAGATTCAGATAGAAATATAGTGCAAAAATGTGAAAGTTGAGACCATTGGCTCCGAGGTTGAGAACCGAGGTTGATTCTTTCCTCGCCACTTCGGACGTTTAAATTGCTATGGCCTCGAACCACCTCTAACTACCCTATGGGGATAAGGTTCAATTAAGATTCACAAACACCAAGGTACAGACAACATATAGCTACTGTACTAAAGGAAATGACTGATGCCAGCTACAATTTATACAAGTTTATTATACACCTATACACAAACTCATATACATGTCAAAATACATGAAGTGCGAGGATGCACACCTGAAACAAAATCAAGCACAGTTAAAAATGCATCAACCCCAACCCTTCTCCCACAATTGCAACCTGTATGGAGAAAGAAGGTAAGGTTAACTGAAATGAACTACACTGCACGTGATGTCGCCTACACTCCAAACTAGCTGTTCTAAATTCTAACTCTAACTCTAAGTCCACTGATAGCTGGAACGACTGCGAAGTGACTACACAATCTCTGCACAGACTTCGGTTCTACACAGCCTATCCTGGAATCTCCTGAACACAACTAACTGCACCTCTAAACTTCAGCAGCTGTCCTCTGCTATGATTCACCAAAACTAACAGTTCTGCCTATCTGTGCTGACTTCAGTAGAGAGAATGTTTACCCTCTCTCTCTCCACTAACTCTGGAATTGATGACTGAGGTTTAACAGAACCCCACTGGATTCTGGACTGGAACTGTAGCTGACTTCTACCACTCTGAAATTACCTGCCCGAGTACCTATAACTGGGCCGTCGGCTTTATTATGGCCGTGAAGAAACGAACACAAAATTACCACAACGCTGGCAGCCTGCCAAATCTGCGTGTGTAACGAGCGTCAGAGCTCAGGATTTATCCACAAAAATCCTATTCGCTGGAAAATGTCTTCCCCTGGCTGGGAAAACATATTTTCTTCCTCTCCTTCCACTACTGGCAACTAACGTAAAACCCTTGCGGTTCTGCGAATGCCCCAACTTTGCCGTGGGAGAAATTTTGTGGTCTCAAAATTCCGCTCTCATTCCCACAAAAAGCCGGCACCTGCTGTTTAGACAAAAGCAAAAACAACAGCTAAACAAAACGTTAATACTCTATTACAAATAACAATTAACTTCCTGACAAACCCTTAAGTCTTTAACACGTAAGTCTCCCCCGTCTATAATCAATACAGCTCCCCTACTCTCTCCCGTTATGCACCACCATACAAAATCATGCAAACAAAGTCCGCTCCCCCACTGAGCTCCCTTCTCTACCTGAGCCCACAAGGTAAACATTGGCTAACCCAGATCGCTTGTTCTGCCTGACTAACTCCGAGCAACAACAATATTTTCAATGGCCCTTCTGGGCAGACGTACTGTGGCCTACTTCTTACGCTGACACTAATGCCGTAATGTTTAACACAACTAAAACTAGCCTTCTCTAGGAATTCCTAAAATTCCCGTCAATAATAGTAATCACATTCAAAATGTAATACAAAATAATTCCCTTTAAAATTACTTCTCCCATCTTCTGAATTCACAGAACAATAATGCACAATCAATAACATATAATCCTGTTTACGCTAGCATCTACCTGCCGTCAAAAGTTATACATAACCCCCGATTATCAAATTGAAAACCCCGTAGTTCAGCCACGTGGTGCCGCAGTTTTTCAACCACGCGCTCCTGCATACATTCATTACTGATAGCACACATGTGCTCCAATTAATACCTCTATCACTTCCGTCCACAGATATATGCGTAACTATATAAATAGCGAGCATCAATACTCTCACTAAAATCACAAATAAAAATACACATTACACACGCTCCCGACTATTCTGTAAATACATATGATTCGCAGATGCGAGTTTCTCTCCCGACCGACTTTGCAATAATACAAAGCGGTGATATCTCAACTTTTAAACCATGCCGCTATTCTTTCAACAAGGAATTAAATGGACCTAGTTCCTCATGTCTATCACTCAGATCGAATTGATGGCTCTGGAGTTAAGAATTAAATTAAACTAAAACTTCCCAAGAAACTTAAATGATCGGCTAGGACTAGAAAAATTAAATAAAGTCCTCACGCAAAAATTCATGCTTACCAAATCTCGAATGTCCAACTGAAGGCAATCGACAATATGCTTCTGGCACCCGGCTTTGGCAATTTTTCATTAAAAGAGAAAGAAGCTATGAAATATAGGCCTTTTTATAATCAAGACCCCCACGCGCCGACTTCATGACGTCATATGCGCGGCGTGGTTCTAAAGCCAATCGGAGCTCTGCATTTCAACTGCAGTTATCTCTCAGCCAATCAGAACCTTAGATCTTTCTGATGCAACCAGTTTCTGCTAGACAAAGAACCGGGAATTGGTCCTAGCCCTATACTGCGGAAATGAAGCAAAAATGGCCGCAAATATGGCCACGCAATATCTTTAAAAAAAGACAATCTGGTGCCAATCCTGATCTAGCATCTATAATCTTTCTTCTAGAAAAATACTGTCTAATTCCCTACACCCCCATTCTAAACACATAAAGAAGAACCATAAAGCAGATGAGATCAAACTCCCTCGTGATCTCATCTTGAAAAAACGTAAATAATAGAAGGAGAAGAAACATGGAGAAGGATTTATCTGTAATCCCTCCCAAAAATATAGTGAACAAATTGCAAGGAGAAAAAGACATGGGCCATTTGAAAGACAGAATCTCAGTACTTTCGTCACACCGCTCACTTCGCTCTGTTTCACATAGCGCTTAATTGCCAGATGGCTCTCGTGTTAATTGCGATCGTGAATCAGGCGTTCGTGAAGCAAAAAATATAAAACCTAGATGGGGAGAGACAAAAGTGGACGGTCAAATGCTGCACTATTTCTCATATGTGACAGTTATTTCAATCATTTTTAAGTCTTATTTGTGTACCAAGAGTAATACTGTAAAATTGTTTACTTTACAAACCATTTCATATGTACCTTACTACTGTTGGGTTTGACTAAAAGTAGCCATGCTACTTTGGGATCAGAAGTATTATTTTTTAATGCATATTTAAGAATTGACTTGTGATATTTTTCTAGTAAATGTACTGTTAAGATCTCTCATGCCAATAAAATGCTGCTGGCGTATTTAGGTCGTCTGGGGAACTTTAATGTCCCAGGACTTGCGCTAATCAAAGTACCACATAAGGAGAAGGACAGTGCTGCCATCATATCAGAAAAATCAAGACCTGCAGGTGCAATAGACTTCAAGGTGAATAAAATCTTTTCTAGTTTGTCAAGTGTTCAAATATAAGTTTTATTTATAGCAAACTTTTTCTTGTTGGAAGAAACATTATGCTTCAGAAAGGTCTTGGAATATCATACATGAATCATGTCATAGGGAATAGTGTGCGGCACATCATACAACAAGCTGCAGGACCACATACATACCAACTAACAGTCATAAAAACTTGAAAACTTCAATGATATGGCCATGCCTGAAGATCAAATGAACTTATAATGCTATACTTGAAGAGAAAGCCCCAGGAACAAGAAGAAGGGGTAGACCATATATATTATCATCATCATCATTACCCTTCAGTTCCCAAGGAAATATATATATGTAAACAAATAAAACGGTATTGAATCAGTTTTACAAATAAACAGTGCACAGGAAACAAGGGACGTTTCAGGTTTTACCCTCCGTCAGCCACAGTCACAAACAGGCAACAAGGACAAGAAATATAGATTATAGACTACAAATATATAATATATATAAACACAGATGAAGAGCAATAATAAAGCAAAGAAATTACAAAACCAAAAAGAATTAATAAATTCAACAATCAACCAAAATCAAAAGAAGAAAATGGAATAAAAAGTCCTGCTATAAGACTCTCCGCTGAAAGAATCAGTCACACAATGAAAAATTGTCTCAATGGCATCCCACAGCGATGAATAAAAATACGGAAGTAGAAACGCAAAACTATATAAAAGAAAGATCGTGAAAAAAAGCAACGAATGAAATAAAGAAGTCTGAAATAAGGAAAGCCAATGAATAACAGAGTCAAGCAAAATTATGCTGGATATTATGACCATTAGGAGAAAGACAAACCCCAGGGATTCCAGCACAAGGATCGCCTGGTTAATGTAATCAAAAGGTTTTCTCAGTTTGTGCCCTATCCATTGCCAGCATTTTTTTCTCTCATGTTCCACTAGTTTTTGTAATCAGCTCCACATTGGTGACCTTATTGTAACATTTCAATTCTTATATTCTATGCCAGCACACATTTATGAAAGTTTTCATTTCTTGGTTGCTGTTTTTTGTTGTTTTTCATGTTTCAAAGCCAAATAATAGAACTGACTCGACATTTGAGTTGAACATTCTTATTTTTGTTGGTTTTCTTTTGATTTTCTTATATTTCCTAATGCAAAGAAAGATCCTCTTGACTTTTGTGTTATTATTTTGATATAACTGTCTGGGTCCCTCCAACTTTGTCTATATTGCTGTCAAGGTATATGGACTACTCTACTTCCTGTAGGTGCATTATCTTCAATAGCAATTTTGTTATAGTTTACCAAATTTATTCTCATATCTTTGTCTTTTCCTTGTATATTTTAAGACTCACTTGCTCTTTGACCTCTCATCAAGTATTTTTATTCAGTCATAATCATCACCTTTCAGCTCCCCAAGGAGCATAGGCATTCAACAAACTTATGCCAAGTCTTGCTGTCCCATGCCATCAGCTCAGTCTTTCCATGCCTTCTTCATGTCTGTCTCCAGCTCTCTTCTCCACGTGTTCCTTGATCTCCCTCTACCTACCTTACCCTGAGGATTCTAGAGCAAGGACCACCTGGTAAAGCTATGAGCTAGTTTCCTCAATGTGTGTCCAATCCATCTCCAGCATCTTCTTTGCATCTCTTGTTCCACTGGTTCTTGTCATCGGTTCCACATTATGATCTTGTCATACCATTTCAATCCTTCTGTTTTATGCAAGCAAGCATTTATTAACGTCTGTAGCTTTTTGTTGTTCTCCATGTTTCAGAGCCATCCAATAGGACTAATTTAACATTTGAATTAAAGAATCTGATTTTTGTGTTGGACTTTATTTCTTTTGATCTCCATATATTCTTATTTTGATAGCATTGTCTATGCCTCCCACTTTATCTATATTGCTGCCAGGGTAAATTTATGATTCTGCATCTTTTAGTGGTGTTTCTTCAAGTGCAGTATAGTTATTGTTTCATGCATTTATTCTCATTATCTTCTGTTTTCTCCCTGTTCTTCCAAACTCCCTTGCTTTGGCTTTCATCAAGTATTTTCATTTTGTGTTGCATCTGATTACAATTAATGTACAGCAGTGCAGGTCATCTGCAAAATCTAATCCGTCTGGCTGTTTAAGTCCCCTGGATTCCATGTCTTTTGGTTGAAGTCAGTGTATTGATGACCCAATCAATAACCATTTAGAATTGTAATGATGGCAAGAGGCATCTCTGCCAAGTCCAGTCCTTATTCCAAATGGTTCTGTAAGTTGTCCTTTGTGAAGAATTCTGCATGTTATTTCATGTTTTCTTTAAGTTAATGATCTTCAGGGGGACTTCATAATGGCTCATCAGATTCCAAAGTTATTTTCTGCCTACCCTGTCAAATGTCTTTTCATAGTGGCTTTTTAAATTTCTACCTTAGTTGGTTTTGCACAGTTGATTTGTAGCCTGTCTTCTGCTGGCTGGATATCTGGGGTATTTTGTGAACCTGGTCTATTGAGAAGTTCCTCAAAATGTTCTGTCCACCTCTTCATTTGCTCTTGTATATTGCTAAGAAATTTTCCTTTCTTATTCTTGTCTTTGATGAGGCCATTTGTTTGCTTGTATTTCCATGTTAGCTCCTTTTTGCTGTTGTACAAATCTCTCATATTTTCTTTGCCTGCAGCTTCCTCTGCTTCTCTTGCCTACTCCTAAAAATATTTCCTCTTGTCTCTGTTCATGTTTCTTCTTACTTGTTTGTTCGCTTCTGTGTACACCTCTTGAGCCTTAGCTTTAGAACTTCTGGTTTTGCTTCTGTTTAGATCTGCAGCCTTGTTTTTTTTTTCTGTCTTTTATCTAATTGATGTTTTCTGTTGTTGTCAATGATATGCACTGGCATTCTCTTTTTCCCAATACTTCTTCACTTTTCTCATTTCATATAGTTTTGATCTGTTTAAATTGTTGTCTATAGCTATGTACTGTTGTATATCTCTTGAGTTTCATCTTTATTTTGACAAATAGAAGGTGTGATCTGATGCCACATCTGCTCCTCTACATACCTTTACGTCATGCAATGATTATCTGAACATTTTGTTTATGCACATATTCTCAGTAATGTCAGACTTTTTGTTACGTTGTCTGGTGATATCCATGTTGCTTTGTGTATACTTTTATATGGAAAAATGCATCCTCCTTAGCCAGTTTGAAGCACAGAAGTTAGTGAATATTCCCCCATTTAAAATACAAACATTATTTAGTCAAGAGTTCACTGAATTTCATTTCTGTTGGCTGATGTCGATGTTTTCATGACTCGATCTATAGTCAATAAGAAGAGAAATGGTGACAAAAGGCATCCCTGAGTACTTCAGTTCTTATCACAAATCTTTCTGTAAGTTGTCTTTCATGAAGAATTCTTCATGTCATGTCTTCATGTGTTTGATTTATTAATTTAATGATCTTCAGGAGGACTCAATAATGCCTCATCATTTTCTAGAGAGATTCTCTGTCAACACTGTCTATTGCTTTTTCAAAGTCCAGAAATCCAGTGTGTAAAGAAGTATGCTCAGTTCCACACTTTGTTCAGTTGTTATTCACAATGTGGCTGTCTGATCCATACAGAATCTGTTGTCTATAGCTCGTTAATCTCTCAGTTGTCTATCTGTGGACTATTTTCATATCTCAATGATCCTGTTTAATATTTTCCCTGGAACTGATTATTCTCTGGAACATTATTCTTCTATAATTTGTGCACTCTTGTGACTAGATGTCCTGGGAAGACGATAGTATGTATGTAAATGGACAGGAAAGATCTCTGTGGAGACAAACATGCTGGCACAAGAGACAATTGTGGAAACAAATAATAAAGTGTTCAACAGAAAATTGTGTCCCAGTGACCACTCAGGTTATAGGGCAAAGAAAGGAAGGAAACATTTGTTTCATCTGCCCTACAAATGTTTCCCAAGTTAATGTTTAGCATGGTCATCTTTTTTGCTTATTTTTTAGAAAGGATAAACAAAACCAAAAATGTGAAGACTAACTGTCAGTTTTCACATTTTTGGTCTTGTTTATTCCTTCTAAAAAAAGCAGAAAAGATGACCATGCTAAACATTTCTTCCTGTGCAAATGAACATTTTTGCTTCAGTCAATCCAGGATGATTGTTTTTAATTTGGTTCTTACTAATTATCATGAGCTGTTTTTCTGTATTAACAACTTAACATTTTTTCCCAGGACCCAGTTGTATGGAACACTGTAACTACAGGGAAGTATGAGCCAGCACAAGAGCCAGGACCTCGCCTATACCAGAGAGGAGTCCCTAGAAATGCAATGCAGATGGGCAGAAGGTTTGACAATGAGAGAAATGGATTGTACAGAAACTATTCAGCAGCAAGAGAATCTCAGAACAGAAGGTCAGGACATGAATATGAACAATATGAGAATGAAAGGAGGCAAAATGAGGCAGAGGAAGAGAGGAGAAAAAATGAACGAAAAGAAACATTAATCGATGATGTGTTTGATTCTGACTCTGCAACTAGAGTCAGTGATATGACCAGTGAAACTGCAGATGATGCTACAACAAGATCACCAAGAGTATCTCCAAAGTTAACCAAAAAGGATGTCACCGAGATTCCTGAGGAGAAAGTGATGGGCAAAGGTTCTCCACAGATGCAGAGGTACCTGTCAATAGACCTGCAGAGCCAGCCAGATTCAAGTACAATCTCCAGCCCACTTCATGTAAATGCTGCAGTTAGAGCAAGCATGGAAGATAACACTGAATCACCAAAAGGAAGTTTACGCAAGAAGTCTCCTAAAATAAAACGCAGGGGAGATGGCAAAGAACCAGATCCTATGGCTCTACCACCTGAAGCTTTTGAGCCCATTTTTACAAAGCCCATATCAGGAATTGATTATAGAGGCAACCAAACCCAGTATGGACCACCTCAAGGTTATGCAGGAGGTTTTATCCCATATAGTCTTATTCCAGCTGGAGCCTTTGCACCTGGCATGCCAGGCAGCCAAACTTATGCTTATGCATACCAGACAGTTCCACCAGGAGGTGTTCTTGGACAGCCTTTTACTCAAGGTGCAGTGTTTGTCCAGAATACTCCAACAAATGATGGCAACCGTCGCACAGCCTTTGCTGTTGAGGAAACAATGTCACCAAACAAATCCAGAATGACCTCAACACCTGAAACTCACAGGCGAAAAAACTCACACCCATTCAGGCGTGCACCATATGATGCTACCAACAGGTCATGGCAAGTTGCAAACAGAGTTGATGACAATGCACCTGATCTGTCCACTATTGCTAGGGGAGCAGCTCCACTGGACCCAGGTCATGGACACAGATCTATCTCTATGAGATCTGGTACTGACCCAAAAACTGGCATTGCTACCACACAGGTATAGATAAACTATGAATGCAGTAAAACTAATATTGTTGTTTAACTAGGGTTACTGAGCCAATCACCTCTAATGCCAAGATGAAAAATTTACAAATGTTCTGTAAGTGATGGGTGGTGCTGTTTAGAGTATTTCATTTAGGGAGGAGCCCAGCACTGGTATTGTACTTTTGTGGTGTGTCCTGGTCATGCAAGTAGCACGTTTTTTTAGGAACAGTTAGCATGCACACTTTTTGACATATACTGAGGGAGACTAAGCACCTATGGGTTTGCCCGTAGTGCAGTGATGTCGATTCTGTTCAACAATAACAGTTAGCTGTCCTTTACAAGTGGGTACGAATGCATCAATTAGGCATATGTGTATGGTTTAATTGATTTAAGTGCTTGTTAAGTGCAGTGTGCTTTGCTCTGAAGTGGAAAATTGTAACCGGCACCAAATGTCTAAGTTTGTTGATTTTGTCATTTTTTTCTGGTCAGCTCATTTTTACTATACATAACATGTCCAAACATTGTTTCAACCAGTTCTGTTTGCGGTTGTTGTGTTTTCTTTAACTCTTTGTTTTGCTGTCCCCATGTTGGCTGGAATGTTTATTTGAGCCATGCTTGTTCGTAATTTCACTAGAATGTCCATTTTATCAGTGCCTGGTCTGTATTTACACTATAGTATCCGTTAGAGGATGACTAATGTTAATAGGTGTTAACTTTTCAGCCAGATGGGTTAATCATTGTTTTCAGATAGAAGGATATCTTCTATTGCTTTCAGGGCTGATTTCAATAAGTGAAGATAATGGTTTTTTTTTTTTTTTTTTTTTTTTTTTTCTATAACCAGCGGCACTCGAGCTTTCCAGCTCTTTAGACCCAATGACATGTCATTGCGAGGCTGGGGGGTCAGTGGACTTTCCTTCCAACCCGGTCAGGAGCTTCGCTCCTTCCCATCCACACGGGATTTATGTGCAGGAGCCGTTCAGGTTATTCAGTCAAATTTCCGGTCGTAAACATTTCTTCAAACGCCGACGGCCGGGTTTGAACCATGAACACCTGGTCGCCAGTACAACGTTGTAGCCATTACACCAGCGCGGCTCCAGCGGAAGATAATGGTATCAAATGTTTATAGTTTTCTTGTGTAAACTGGTTGTATGTTTTGGACAGGATATTATTTGCAGTGCAGTTCCTGCTTTGCAATTGCAGAAGAGTTCTCCATGCTTTGTTAATTTCTAATGTATCACTATCTGGGTATTTTAAAAAGGCCCAAAGTAATGCATATTTGATATTCTTTAAGGCAGAGGCATCTGTGTATTATAGCAATAGGTCTATTGTTTTCAATGATTAGTCTTTAATACTGTTGTATTGATGTCTCTGTTGGTAAATGGGTTCCAGAATTAGCAGTATACTTCTAATGTAACTAGGTCTCCATTTAATCTAATTTTCAGAAACAAGATTGTTGTCTTTAGCACTGTTGGATTGGTGTCCCTGTTTGTAAATGAGCTGTCAGTCTGTAGTTTTCAAAGATGTTTGCCTTTAGTACTGTTGGATTCATGTTTCTATTAATATTCCAAGCAGGAGTCATTTTTTGTAATATGTGGTTTTAACTCCCTTTCAGGTGCTTGGGTTCTTTAATGGAGATTCTTGTTTTCTACAGCCAGCAATAACACACTTATATCCAGTCAAACTTAATTTCACTGACTATTCACACATAATCAGGCAAACAAACCTAGCTCTTTTGGGAATATGAGATCCTGTCACCCACATACCCACAAACTTGTTGTGGCTGTGCCACATTATTAAAAATGTAAGCTTCTTGATATTTGTCTTGTCATTTATTGTGGCCTGAAGGGGAAGCAAGTAATAGTAAAACTGTAATCTTCAAGCATTTAATAAAAGAACGGTTGGACATGTCATCAGCTACCCCATCCCTTATTAGTAAACTTCTGCATGTGCGCCCTTTGTGGCCCTGAAAATGACAATGTAATATGATTTCAGTAGGTATGCTGGAGTAAGAAATGATTGCATTTATCATTCTGTGATTAAAAGACGGAAGTATTAAACCATTACAGTAACAGTTAACAATAAAGAGTAAGTCAGAAGAGTTTAAGTCAGCTCCCTTTAAAAATGTCTTTCTAATTTCTGTTACCTCATGTAGGTTGTATGGAAAGACACAGTAGCTGATCCAACTGACCCAAAACCAAATGAGAATCCACAGATCACAAGAAAGACTGTTACAAGGGTGACCACAAAAAGTGGCTATCAAGAGCTGCCACCAGAGACATCATGTATGTAGCAAGTCTTTATGTTGATCTTGATTGTGAGTGGAAATTATATTTTTAGATTTCACTACCTGATTACACTAGCTATATGCATGAAGGAGTTGAACAGTGTCACAAATTTTTATTGAAACACACATAGGGAGCCGCAGTAGTATAGTGGTTAGTGCACTGGCTTCCTAGCTCAGTGGTCTATGGTTCGATCCCCAGATGATGTGGGATTTTTTAGGCCGCAAACGGCTCCTGGGTCGACCCAGCCCCAACTGGGTACCAGAGCAACTTCTGGGAAGGTTAAGGCGGCCGGCGTGATGCTGACCACATCACCCCTATTGTGCCGATGGTCAAGAAAATATGGGCTTACACCATATTCCCAATATGCCTCAACGGGCGTGTAATTTGATCCTTTCCTTACACATATTTATATCACTGAATAATTCCCAGTAATGGTTCAGAAGCAGCAGTTTGTACAGTTATCCCTTTCAGGAATATATTATATGTGTGCACGTGTTCATATGATGTTGGTGCACATGTATGTGTGGTGTTGGCGGAGGAGGGGGGGGGGCACTATGAGGAGAGAGAGAAAGGAAAGCAAATGTTGTCATGCCATGTTAAATAACATTGTATTTGTTAGTAATTTTAACAAAATCACATAATTTTAACAAAATCACATCTTCAAAACTTTAAAAAAAAAATATATGACAGATAATTTTGTAAATTTTTTCTTGTACATTTACAACTCCTATGTTGTTTCATAGCCATATCTCTTTATTTTATCAATTTAGTGTTAGCTCAAGAGGAAGAAGAGCCAGCCTTCTTATCGCCAAGCACAAGTGGGTCACGTAGGGCCATAATGCCTGCTGCTCAGTCTCCGGGAGAAAATATTGCATTCTACATGGGAGATGCTGACCACCACACTGTAGCACCACCTGCACGGTCATCTACTCCAACTTCTGTGCACCATCTACCATCTTACAGCCATGCTATCAGAGACAGAATCCCACTGGATGATTCTACTGTATAAATCCCACTGGATGATTCTACTGTATAATAAAATCATATTGGTGGCAAAATTCTTGTAATTACACTAGCTGAAGAAGTTTATTTTTCTAAGTCTAGAACAATGTTTGTTATTTAATCTATATGGCTTTACTACTTTCATTCATATGCAGTGTGGCATATGAACAATATTGATCCATCAGAGCAGAGCTGTGAAGTGCAGGACAATATTTGTAAGAGTATTTGTGTGAAACTGATATTAGCAAGAAAAGCTCAACCAGTCTGAACTGTTCCATGTAATGTATGAAATATCTGTAAATACTTGTATTCACAGCATGAATGTTGGCCAGTCAATGCCACAAATATTTTTTTTAAACATTTATGAAGGCAAATAATATCCCATCAACCTCTGATGGGTTGTAATTAGGATATATAGTGTCGTTAATTGCAGATAATAATTTTGTTTGCTGATACCTGATCATTATGCTGTTCAAATTAGTGTAAATAAAGTACATTAAGTGTCAAATTGTGTGGATGTGTGTATTCCCTTGTCCCAGAATGGCAGTCTATCATACCTGTCATGTAGTTAATAAGGGTAAGAAGGGTGGGAAAGTTCGGGTTGTTTAGGATGACACCCTATTCATTTATCTTCATCAATGTACATTACAAGAACCTTGTCTCACCCTCACTTTCCCCACCATACCTTCACCAATCCTTATATATTAATTTTCTTTTTCTTGTTATGTACTCTTTTTACTGTACTGTGTAATTCTCTATGTCTGTCTATTCTCAACACCTGATCTATAGTTATAGGTGAATTGCATGCCTGTAAATAACTTTATATTGACAACATACAGTGCAACCTGGATTAGTAGAAGTCACAGGGGCCATCTAAAACTTCTACTTTATCAACAATTTTGCTTATCATTGCTCAAAGATGGACATTTATGGTCAGAATAAACCATAAAGCAATTATTTTAACCATTCAGAAACAAGTATATCAATTTTTAATTTTCATTTCTGCATCCTTTTACAGTTTTCAAAAGCAATTTAACGAAGCCTAAAATGTAGTGTCAAGTTAACTGCTGGTCTTTCTTTCTTATGAGTGCCTGCCACATACTTTTTTATGTTTATTATTTACTATTCACAGGCCTTGGGTTTCACTCATGCTTATCTTCAGAACTTCGCTGTTTAATTCTGTGTGTCAGATCTTAGCAGTTTAATCACGTGCTTCAGATCTTAATAGAAGCCCTTTCCTCACAAACTGAGGGGTGATCCAGTATTTGCTCAGTTGGGTCGACGATTACGTTCATGCTAGTGTAATGAATGTTTGCATTGTAATGTACTGCCGGAAGCTTGGACCTTTTGTTACCTCGTCACTAACAAATTATGTGCAGCTGCATAATACTGTAACTTAGGCGATGAAGGCGGAACTTCTACTTATGCGAGTGCAAATTTGAGTTGGAACAGAAAAATTACCTAGCCTTGTTCTAAAATTCTAGTTGTAAGAAATCGTCTTAACCAGAGTTTTTTTAACAAAGTCAAAGAATAAAATTATCCGGGACTTCCAGGTTTGCTTCTCGTTAAGTGAAAATTGACATTAGTGCATTTGCCTTAAGTGTATTGCTCTGTAAAAATTATATGTCACCTTATGTCTGTGGTGTAGCAAGATATTAAGATGAAAGTTACATTTTTTTCCTTACGATTTGTGCCTCATTATGCCTAAACTTTTATTAAAATATATACAAGTGTGAATGAATGTTTAAATGACACAAGCGTACATTGGTTGGCTTTATACTTATTTTATATGTGTTTAGGAAACAATTTAAAACTTTTACTGATACTTCAGCTTTTCTACGGGAGATTTACATATCATAAAACATATGAATGAATAAGTGACCATGCATCTGTATTTTACTAAACATCAAATTTGACAAGTCTGTAATAAAAATGATGTATCACTATAAGAGTGAGTCAGAAAGCATCCAGATATTTTGTTTACCTTTATGTTTTCCTAATTGTTTCAAAAATTAAATGGCAAGGACAAATAAAAAAATCAGTGTCTAGAAATTAACAAAACGGAAACTTATAGATTGAAAAAACAATATTTAAAAACAGAAAATGAAACTGAACTGGTCCAAACCTAATACAATTTGAGTGTAACTCTGCAATCATATAACATGACATGGAAGAAACAGAGAAATAGGAAAAGTTGAAGCATTAAGAGCATAGGGAGAAGAAATAGTTGAGGGAGGTGGAACTCACATGGAGGGACAAAGAAAAAATAACAGGCAGTTGGTGCTGTGCATGTGTGGCTTCCCGGGGATATTTGTTCAAAGCATATATGACATAGAAGCTTTTGCAATGCTAAGCAAAGTATAATAAAAAGTAGTTCAGGAGGTTGTTACAGGAATATTGAGCTCTGAGACATTCTCTATCACTGTCACATTCATTTAGAAGTTACGATATACTGCTTCAACAATAGAAATGATAGAAACCTAGTCTAATGCCACCCTTATCCTTAATTGTTGATCTCATATCAGTGTGCTAAAATCTTGTTTTATTCAATTAACCTTTCAACTCTCTGTGGAACATAGGTCATCAACAAATACCATTGGAGCCTTCCTGTCCTGTGCCGTCTGTTCAAGATCTTTCCATTTCTTCTGTGTCCCTTCATACCTTCACTCCAGTTCTTTTATTCAGTTAAGTTGAAAGAAAATTGTGTTCTCAAACGTTATATTTCTATGCACACGACATAATGTTTATATATTAACATTTGACAGAAAAAGAACCAGAAAAGCAATTTACTAGTATAGTACATGGATACCAGCAAAGATGTGCTCTATGTTTCATAGCAACTTGGAGTACAGCAGACTAAGATATAGCACACTTACAGCATCTTGAGAACATAAAAATAATAAACAAATATATGGCCCAATAAAAGATATTAATGTCAATTAATAGACAGTAAATACATTTACATATCTAGGAAGCATAGTACCGCTAGATGGTGGAACAGGCACAGACATCAGTAACAGAATGAACAAAGCCAGAACAGCCTTTGCAAATCTAAACAACATTTGGAAATCTTCACAATACAGCACAAACATCAAATTAAAATTATACAAGAGTTGCGTACTTTCTGTACTTTTGTATGGCGCAGAGTACTGGAGAGTAACAGAAAAGGAAATGTCCAAATTATCCTCATTCCATATAACCTGTTAAAGGAAAATTCTTCAAATTATTTGGCAGAATACCAACTCCAACCAAGAACTGCTTACATGGTGCAGTCAAAAAGACATGCACACCATCATTGCAGGCAGACGCTGAAACTAGGTTGGCCATGTCCTCAGAAGGGACCCTGACACCATCACCAGAACTGCTATGCTATAGACCCCAGAAGGACAGCAAAAGAGAGGCAGACCAAAGACAACCTGGCGGAGAACAGTGGAGGCTGAGTTGCAAAGCATGAACCAGAGTTGGGGCATGGCACAAAGGGTGGCCACTGACAGAGCAAAATGGGGACAGTTTGTTGAACCAGCCTCATGAATCAGGTACCAGAACAACTCTGGGAAGATTAAGGCGGCCAGTGTGATGCTGACCACATCACCCCTAGTGTGCTGATGGTGAAGAAAATATGGGCCTAATGTTGAGGACTGTTTCGCGGTTTGCAAGCATGTGAATGATGGCTACATTCGCATGCGTGCACCACGAGACACCTCAATTGAATTAATACCAGAAATCGCGCAGATCACGATATGACGCGTCAAGCCTAGTTACATTTAGTCTATGTATGGCCATTGAGCCGACGGGCAGTGTTGGAATGTGTGGTAAAACCACTTAAGGATTGTGTATTAAATGTGTGGCACAGCCACTGACTAAATATATGTGGAACGATAGATCCACTGGAAAGTGTAAAATAGCGTAAGGATCCGTATCAGATTAAATATAGGACCAGATAGAGTCCAGAGTAGAATCGCGAATAACGCAGATTACGTTCACCTTGAACTTATATACATGGCAGTTAAAGCCTGGCGATGCAAGCCAAAGATGTTGAATAATGATACATAGACAGGATCTATAGATTTACGGATAATGTACTCACTAGCATTGTGAAGGGATAATAATTCTAAGGATCGGATTCAGTAGGAGTTGGTTGCACACTCTATTACGCTATAGACTTAACGGTTAACACGGACGAGCTAAGTCTGTGAGAGGAACATTGCGTAGAGCTTAGTACTATGTTAAAGCCAAGTTAAATGTGTGAGAAATGTGTTACGCTCATTGTGCAAAAGTATATATATATTAAATTGTTCAGTCGTCAATGGAACTTGTTGATTGCCTGAATTATTCAAGTTCTCATTCTGTGCTGTGACTGGTGTTAATCCTTGCAAGGTCAGTCCAGATTATCACAGGTATTCCTAAGACTAACTATAATATAACCAACACTGCTGGAGAATTTATAAATGACAATGACACTGAATAATAATAATAATTAAATCACACAATAATGGCTTAAAACTGCAGATCGAACTATAAACTGGAATTAGAATAGATGAATCATAATATCTGAAGTATTGACAAGCAACCCAATAAACTCACGTCCAACGGTGCTGAATCTTTTAATAACAACTAGCAAGAAAAGATACAGCGAGACCGTAACACCTAACACCATATTCCCAATATGCCTCAATGGGCGTGTAATGGGATCTTTTACCTTAGCTATCTTTGTTGCTGCCCTACAAGACGCCACTAAGGATCCAAGAAGAAGAATAACAGTAAGATTAAATATGGAAATGCATCACCTATGCACACCACCTATGCAGATCACCTCCATATTCAGCATCATGGGATGACTGAGGTATGCCAAATGAATGGAGGCTAACAGAGACAAGAAAGGTATATACTTAACAAATTCAAGGCACTAGACCAAGTAGGTGTCCAAGGAAAAGACAGCACTGATATCAAGTGGTCTAAATAAAGATAGGAAACTCTATTACAGAGCGATACAACAGGAGGTAATCTGATCATCAGAAGTAGTTCCCCCCCTCGAACAAGTGTTTTGGCCCTGTATACTCCTTTACACTAGGGGGGGGGGGAGGCCCACTTGGGTCATGACTCCCAAGTGTGGGGGGGGGAGGCCCACATGGGTCATGACTCCCAAGTGTCTCAGCCTCCTGTTGTCTTGTATCGAAAATGAACCCATTTCAATTTGGTAGCAACTTTTTTTTTTTTTTTTTAACCAGCTGCACTTAGGCTTTCAGCCCTTCGGCCCAATGACATGTCATTGCGAGGCTGGGGAACCTGAGGACTTTCCTTCCAACCCGGTCAGGAGCTGTGCTCCTTCCCATCCACAGAGGGTTTATCACAGGAGCCGTTCAGGTTATTCAGTCAAATTTCCGGCCGTAAACATTTCTTCAAACGCTGCCGCCCGGGTTTGAACCATGAACACCTGGTCGCCAGTACAACGCTGAAGCCATTACACCAGCGCGGCTCCCAAGGTAGCAACTTTAAAATCCACAACTCCGCCAGCCTTGGAGGCAATTGTGAAAGTAACAAAGAGAAGACAAATTATTCTGTTCGTTCCGCTGCACACCACGACTAGGGACAAACACTGACACACCTGCGCGAAGCCGCCGAGGCTAGCCACTGCACGCTAGCAACTGAAATTCTGTGCCCAGCACCTCTTATAATATATGCAGTGTGTTGCCCGTCAGTCACAGCCCTTTCACCAGTACACCGAAAAACTCAATGTATTGTTGACTTACAAAAATTCCTGATGTTTTCTGTACCGCAGAGTTTACTGTCCCGAGTTCCATCGCCCATTGCGGTTGTTCCACAGCCAGCATGATACCTTTTCCACAGTTTCACTAAGCCTCTTCAGTGCCCTTGTTCTCGACTGTCCCCTCAGCCTCAACAGTTTCAATAAATCATACATTGATGCAGCCATGAGCCCTCTTGCACCCACCTCAACAGCCATGACCCTTGCAGTGAACCCATCGTGTCTCAGATCCGTGGCCAGATCACTTTACTTGGCCGCTTTGAACAAATGTTGCTCTTCCAATCTGGATTCAAATGGCACAGTCAGTTCAATCAATATAACCTGGTGCGATGATGAAGAATGCAGCACTATATCCGGCCGTCTTCAAGATTTCTTGATACTCTCTGGATATGCCCCTCGTCCAGGTAGGTCTACCGCCATCTCCCAGTCATTTGCACTGTCAAGGAGAGATGGTACACTGCTACCTGATTTACTCGGTTTTGGGTGTGCTGACTTTCTTGCTCTCAGAAAGTATGTGTTTGCAGTGTTTGGCCTGACATTGCTATTCGCCTTCATCCTTGCCAGATCTATTGTCGCAGCCAGCTCATTTAGCACTTTGTTGTGGCGCCATGTGTATCGCCCTTGCCCTAATGACACCTTGCAAGCTGAGAGCACGTGTTCAAGTGTCTGCCTCCCATGGCACAGGGGGCACTGCTCATCATCTGACTTTCCCCATCTCACAATGTTTGTGGCCGATGGCAGGGGGTCATACATTGATCTAACAACGAAGCTGAGCCTAAGTATATAAGTTATAAAGACTACTTGAAGATCTTTGAAACAGGAAAAAATTATAACAGTTTGGTAAGAGACTAATTCTACAACAGGAGCAAGCCTCAAGTAGGGGAGAGATAAAGATGTTTATAATTAGTGGAAGAATAATGAACAGACTTAGAAATAGCTGACCATACACCAGTTAGGTGGGAAAAAAGGCAATTGTGGAAATGAACAGAATAGAGGCTGCTAAAAGTGCATTCAAAAAGACATAATTAAATCTAAGTGAATATCAAGTATATCTCTTGGTTTTTTTTAGCACAGACACTGGATCTCACAAACTGTTACTGCCACACATCAATGACTTCATAACTCCACTGTTAATATGTGGGGTAACTTTAATGGTATTTGAACATATTTACAATTACATATAGAAGGTTTGGGACCTCAAGACGCAGCAATAGAGACCGCAGTCAGCGACTCATAGCTTGACTGCCTGCGTCAGGACCAGCGAACCAGAGCTGGTCAAGACCGCACTCCACCTCCACGTGGTGGTCCTGGAAACAGTCTGCAGCTGTGCAGTCTGGCTGAGCGAGTGTGGATCGAAATGGGAAGGCAAACCCGGTCCTAAAAAATGCCGTGCAGAAGTCGGATGTGTCGACCGAAAGGTGCAGATATCACAGCTTAGGCGTAAACAGACACAACGCAACCACCGTCCTTTTCAGGACGAACGAGGAAGAAGAAGAAGAAATATAGAAGGTTTTTGCGATATTCAATAGTACACAAACCACAGCTCTGCTCATGAGGTGAAATTTAGTTTAGAATGATAAACAAGTTCCATGTAATCAAACACATCAATTTCATGTACAACTGACAGTAAAACGCCACATTTAATTTTGCTGAGTGTGAGTGGCAGTGACACTTCACTATTAACTGAGGTAATATCTACACACAAAGTTTACACGTATCTGCATTATGACAAAAGTGAAAGCATTTCTACCATGATTTCATCTACTTTCTGCACTGTTAGTATATATATATATATATATACTTACTTACTTGGTCATTCCCCTTCTACCGGGAAGTGTAGAGGTTTGGAAGAGAGAGTGCCAGACTATCCTATTGGCTGTCTTCCTCCTGGCCTGGTTCCATTCTAGTCCTTGGTCCTTCAAAGATTGTCAAATGTTCTCCTCCCAGCGGACTCTGGGTTGTCCTGGAGGTCTGGATCCCTGGCTCTTAGTTTCCCATGCTTGTTGTGGTAGCCAATCTTCTCCCATTCTGCAGACATGGCCAAACCATCTTAGTTGGGACTGTTCTATTTGGGTCTGCAGGGGTTGGGTTTTTAGGCCTTGACGTATCGTCTGGTTCAGACCATGTCTCTTCTTGTTACTTCAACCACCTTCCTCAGATACCTCATTTCTGAGGTTTGGATCTGACTTTTGTGGGTTGTAGTCATTGCCCATGACTCGCATCCATACATCAAGACTGGGACATAGGTGAAGCGGTATACAGTTATCTTCGTTTTCTTACCAACTTCTCTCTTGCTGAGGAATCCTCGATTTATGGCCTGAAAAAGTCTCCCAGCTGCTGCTTTTCGAGTTGCAAACTCTTCTTTGATGCCTCCCTTCCGATCTATAACAGCTCTGAGGTATTTAAAGTGGTCGACCTGCTCCAGGACCTGTTCTCCCAGCTTAATCTGATGTTTTCTTTCTTCTCGTGATATCACCATGGGTTTTGTTTTAGAGCTGCTTATGACCATCCCTCTCTTCTCCAGCTCTTCCATCCAGACTTGCAGGTTGGATTGGAGATGTGCCTCTGATTTAGCAATCAGGGCAACATCATCAGCAAATGCCAGCTCTGAAATACAGACCTGTCTCATCTTCCAGTACCCCACTGAATACTTTCTTGTTCTCTCCTTACATGCCTTGATGACATCGTCCGTGAGGAGTATGAAAAGATAAGGTGACAGGATATCACCTTGTCTTACACCAGTGGTGGTCCTGAACTCTTCTGACTTATGGTTTGTTGTCCTCACATAATTTCTGCAAGACTTGTAGAAGCTCTGTATATCATGAATCAGAGGTGCTGGAATGTTCTTCCTTGCCAAACAGTCCCAAAGTTTGCACCAGGGGACCCTGTCAATCGCCTTTTCCAGATCTATGAAACAAAGATGGATCTCACTCTTATACTCAAGAGCCTTTTCACTCAGCTGTCTGAGTGTGAAGATTAGGTCTTGAATACTTCGTTTTGCTCAGAATCCACACTGGACCTCATCCAATTGTAGCTCAGCTAGGCATCTCTGCTCTAGGATTCTAGAGTAGATTTTACCAGGGACACTGAGAAGGGATATGCCTCTATGGTTTCCACATTGTCGATTGTCACCCTTTTTGAAAATCGGTGTTATGATGGCAATCTCCCAATCCTTTGGTATGGTCTTGTTGCACCACACTGCCTGTTGGATCCTTAACAGTAATAGGTCGCCTGCTGCTCCCATGTACTTAACCATTTCTGGTGTTATACCATCATGCCCTGCTGCTTTGCCCATCTTGATTTTCTCCAGTGCTGCCTTCAGTTCTTCCATCTTTATGTCATCTTCACCACCATTGGTGTTCTCTTCTGTGCTAGTGGTTATCATTTCTGATGCTTGACCTTGCTCACCATCAAGGAGTTCTGAGAAATATTCTTTCCATCTGTCCATTACTTCCTTCGGGGCAGTAAACAATTTGCCTTGCTTGTCCTTTATAAATTTAAGAGGGCATTGTTTTTCCTTCCTCGTGTTCTTTAGGGTCTTATAGAACAATTTCTGGTTTTCTTGCGCATCTTTTTCTAGCTTTTCTCCAAATTATTCCCAGGACTTCTGTTTTGCTGTTAGCACCTTGTTCTTTGCTTCTTTTCTGAGTATCACATATTCTCTATATTTCTCTGTTTTTCCAGCTGTGTTTTTGGCTCCTAAGTATTGTTTCCATGCCATTTTCTTCTCTCTTATTTTCTCTTTAACTTCCTCTGTCCACCAAGGTGTCCTCTTTCTCTTATTCCCAAGTTGGACTTCACTACATGCTTCTGCAGCAGCTGTCTTTATGATGCCCTTGAATTTAAGCCAGAGGGTTTCCAAGTCATCAGGTTGTTCTTCTGTGTTGCTCACCATCTGCAGCAACAAGCCCCTGATATCTGGTCTTAATTTATGGCTCTCTCAGCTTGTAGGTCTTAATGCTCATTTCTCCTGTTCCTTTACTTAGGGGGGGGGGGGGGGGGGCCCACTTGGGTCATGACTCCCAAGTGTCTCAGCCTCCTGTTGTCTTGTATCGAAAATGAACCCATTTCAATTTGGTAGCAACTTTTTTTTTCTTTTTTTTTTTTAACCAGCGGCACTTAGGCTTTCAGCCCTTCGGCCCAATGACATGCCATTGCGAGGCTGGGGAACCTGAGGACTTTCCTTCCAACCCGGTCAGGAGCTTTGCTCCTTCCCATCCACAGAGGGTTTATCACAGGAGCCGTTCAGGTTATTCAGTCAAATTTCCGGCCGTAAACATTTCTTCAAACGCTGCCGCCCGGGTTTGAACCATGAACACCTGGTCGCCAGTACAACGCTGAAGCCATTACACCAGCGCGGCTCCCAAGGTAGCAACTTTAAAATCCACAACTCCGCCAGCCTTGGAGGCAATTGTGAAAGTAACAAAGAGAAGACAAATTATTCTGTTCGTTCCGCTGCACACCACGACTAGGGACAAACACTGACACACCTGCGCGAAGCCGCCGAGGCTAGCCACTGCGCGCTAGCAACTGAAATTCTGTGCCCAACACCTCTTATAATATATGCAGTGTGTTGCCCGTCAGTCACAGCCCTTTCACCAGTACACCGAAAAACTCAATGTATTGTTGACTTACAAAAATTCCTGATGTTTTCTGTACCGCAGAGTTTGCTGTCCCGAGTTCCATCGCCCATTGCGGTTGTTCCACAGCCAGCATGATACCTTTTCCGCAGTTTCACTAAGCCTCTTCAGTGCCCTTGTTCTCGACTGTCCCCTCAGCCCCAACAGTTTCAATAAATCATACATTGATGCAGCCATGAGCCCTCTTGCACCCACCTCAACAGCCATGACCCTTGCAGTGAACCCATCGTGTCTCAGATCCGTGGCCAGATCACTTTACTTGGCCGCTTTGAACAAATGTTGCTCTTCCAATCTGGATTCAAATGGCACAGTCAGTTCAATCAATATAACCTGGTGCGATGATGAAGAATGCAGCACTATATCCGGCCGTCTTCAAGATTTCTTGATACTCTCTGGATATGCCCCTCGTCCAGGTAGGTCTACCGCCATCTCCCAGTCATTTGCACTGTCAAGGAGAGATGGTACACTGCTACCTGATTTACTCGGTTTTGGGTGTGCTGACTTTCTTGCTCTCAGAAAGTATGTGTTTGCAGTGTTTGGCCTGACATTGCTATTCGCCTTCATCCTTGCCAGATCTATTGTCGCAGCCAGCTCATTTAGCACTTTGTTGTGGCGCCATGTGTATCGCCCTTGCCCCAATGACACCTTGCAAGCTGAGAGCACGTGTTCAAGTGTCTGCCTCCCATGGCACAGGGGGCACTGCTCATCATCCGACTTTCCCCATCTCACAAGGTTTGTGGCCGATGGCAGGGGGTCATACATTGATCTAACAACGAAGCTGAGCCTAAGTATATAAGTTATAAAGACTACTTGAAGATCTTTGAAACAGGAAAAAATTATAACAGTTTGGTAAGAGACTAATTCTACAACAGGAGCAAGCCTCAAGTAGGGGAGAGATAAAGATGTTTATAATTAGTGGAAGAATAATGAACAGACTTAGAAATAGCTGACCATACACCAGTTAGGTGGGAAAAAAGGCAATTGTGGAAATAAACAGAATAGAGGCTGCTAAAAGTGCATTCAAAAAGACATAATTAAATCTAAGTGAATATCAAGTATATCTCTTGGTTTTTTTTTTAGCACAGACACTGGATCTCACAAACTGTTACTGCCACACATCAATGACTTCATAACTCCACTGTTAATATGTGGGGTAACTTTAATGGTATTTGAACATATTTACAATTACATATAGAAGGTTTGGGACCTCAAGACGCAGCAATAGAGACCGCAGTCAGCGACTCATAGCTTGACTGCCTGCGTCAGGACCAGCGAACCAGAGCTGGTCAAGACCGCACTCCACCTCCACGTGGTGGTCCTGGAAACAGTCTGCAGCTGTGCAGTCTGGCTGAGCGAGTGTGGATCGAAATGGGAAGGCAAACCCGGTCCTAAAAAATGCCGTGCAGAAGTCGGATGTGTCGACCGAAAGGTGCAGATATCACAGCTTAGGCGTAAACAGACACAACGCAACCACCGTCCTTTTCAGGACGAACGAGGAAGAAGAAGAAGAAATATAGAAGGTTTTTGCGATATTCAATAGTACACAAACCACAGCTCTGCTCATGAGGTGAAATTTAGTTTAGAATGATAAACAAGTTCCAGGTAATCAAACACATCAATTTCATGTACAACTGACAGTAAAACGCCACATTTAATTTTGCTGAGTGTGAGTGGCAGTGACACTTCACTATTAACTGAGGTAATATCTACACACAAAGTTTACACGTATCTGCATTATGACAAAAGTGAAAGCATTTCTACCATGATTTCATCTAAATACTTTCTGCACTGTTAGTATATATATATATATATACTTACTTACTTGGTCGTTCCCCTTCTACCGGGAAGTGTAGAGGTTTGGAAGAGAGAGTGCCAGACTATCCTATTGGCTGTCTTCCTCCTGGCCTGGTTCCATTCTAGTCCTTGGTCCTTCAAAGATTGTCAAATGTTCTCCTCCCAGCGGACTCTGGGTTGTCCTGGAGGTCTGGATCCCTGGCTCTTAGTTTCCCATGCTTGTTGTGGTAGCCAATCTTCTCCCATTCTGCAGACATGGCCAAACCATCTTAGTTGGGACTGTTCTATTTGGGTCTGCAGGGGTTGGGTTTTTAGGCCTTGACGTATCGTCTGGTTCAGACCATGTCTCTTCTTGTTACTTCAACCACCTTCCTCAGATACCTCATTTCTGAGGTTTGGATCTGACTTTTGTGGGTTGTAGTCATTGCCCATGACTCGCATCCATACATCAAGACTGGGACATAGGTGAAGCGGTACACAGTTATCTTCGTTTTCTTACCAACTTCTCTCTTGCTGAGGAATCCTCGATTTATGGCCTGAAAAAGTCTCCCAGCTGCTGCTTTTCGAGTTGCAAACTCTTCTTTGATGCCTCCCTTCCGATCTATAACAGCTCTGAGGTATTTAAAGTGGTCGACCTGCTCCAGGACCTGTTCTCCCAGCTTAATCTGATGTTTTCTTTCTTCTCGTGATATCACCATGGGTTTTGTTTTAGAGCTGCTTATGACCATTCCTCTCTTCTCGAGCTCTTCCATCCAGACTTGCAGGTTGGATTGGAGATGTGCCTCTGATTTAGCAATCAGGGCAACATCATCAGCAAATGCCAGCTCTGAAATACAGACCTGTCTCATCTTCCAGTACCCCACTGAATACTTTCTTGTTCTCTCCTTACATGCCTTGATGACATCGTCCGTGAGGAGTATGAAAAGATAAGGTGACAGGATATCACCTTGTCTTACACCAGTGGTGGTCCTGAACTCTTCTGACTTATGGTTTGTTGTCCTCACATAATTTCTGCAAGACTTGTAGAAGCTCTGTATATCATGAATCAGAGGTGCTGGAATGTTCTTCCTTGCCAAACAGTCCCAAAGTTTGCACCAGGGGACCCTGTCAATCGCCTTTTCCAGATCTATGAAACAAAGATGGATCTCACTCTTATACTCAAGAGCCTTTTCACTCAGCTGTCTGAGTGTGAAGATTAGGTCTTGAATACTTCGTTTTGCTCAGAATCCACACTGGACCTCATCCAATTGTAGCTCAGCTAGGCATCTCTGCTCTAGGATTCTAGAGTAGATTTTACCAGGGACACTGAGAAGGGATATGCCTCTATGGTTTCCACATTGTCGATTGTCACCCTTTTTGAAAATCGGTGTTATGATGGCAATCTCCCAATCCTTTGGTATGGTCTTGTTGCACCACACTGCCTGTTGGATCCTTAACAGTAATAGGTCGCCTGCTGCTCCCATGTACTTAACCATTTCTGGTGTTATACCATCATGCCCTGCTGCTTTGCCCATCTTGATTTTCTCCAGTGCTGCCTTCAGTTCTTCCATCTTTATGTCATCTTCACCACCATTGGTGTTCTCTTCTGTGCTAGTGGTTATCATTTCTGATGCTTGACCTTGCTCACCATCAAGGAGTTCTGAGAAATATTCTTTCCATCTGTCCATTACTTCCTTCGGGGCAGTAAACAATTTGCCTTGCTTGTCCTTTATAAATTTAAGAGGGCATTGTTTTTCCTTCCTCATGTTCTTTTAGGGTCTTATAGAACAATTTCTGGTTTTCTTGCGCATCTTTTTCTAGCTTTTCTCCAAATTATTCCCAGGACTTCTGTTTTGCTGTTAGCACCTTGTTCTTTGCTTCTTTTCTGAGTATCACATATTCTCTATATTTCTCTGTTTTTCCAGCTGTGTTTTTGGCTCCTAAGTATTGTTTCCATGCCATTTTCTTCTCTCTTATTTTCTCTTTAACTTCCTCTGTCCACCAAGGTGTCCTCTTTCTCTTATTCCCAAGTTGGACTTCACTACATGCTTCTGCAGCAGCTGTCTTTATGATGCCCTTGAATTTAAGCCAGAGGGTTTCCAAGTCATCAGGTTGTTCTTCTGTGTTGCTCACCATCTGCAGCAACAAGCCCCTGATATCTGGTCTTAATTTATGGCTCTCTCAGCTTGTAGGTCTTAATGCTCATTTCTCCTGTTCCTTTACTTAGGGGGGGGGGGGGGGGGTGGGTGGGGGGGAGGCGGTGGGCAGGCCCACTTGGGTCATGACTCCCAAGTGTCTCAGCCTCCTGTTGTCTTGTATCGAAAATGAACCCATTTCAATTTGGTAGCAACTTTTTTTTTCTTTTTTTTTTTTTAACCAGCGGCACTTAGGCTTTCAGCCCTTCGGCCCAATGACATGCCATTGCGAGGCTGGGGAACCTGAGGACTTTCCTTCCAACCCGGTCAGGAGCTTTGCTCCTTCCCATCCACAGAGGGTTTATCACAGGAGCCGTTCAGGTTATTCAGTCAAATTTCCGGCCGTAAACATTTCTTCAAACGCCGACGCCCGGGTTTGAACCATGAACACCTGGTCGCCAGTACAACGCTGAAGCCATTACACCAGCGCGGCTCCCAAGGTAGCAACTTTAAAATCCACAACTCCGCCAGCCTTGGAGGCAATTGTGAAAGTAACAAAGAGAAGACAAATTATTCTGTTCGTTCCGCTGCACACCACGACTAGGGACAAACACTGACACACCTGCGCGAAGCCGCCGAGGCTAGCCACTGCGCGCTAGCAACTGAAATTCTGTGCCCAACACCTCTTATAATATATGCAGTGTGTTGCCCGTCAGTCACAGCCCTTTCACCGGTACACACCGAAAAACTCAATGTATTGTTGACTTACAAAAATTCCTGATGTTTTCTGTACCGCAGAGTTTACTGTCCCGAGTTCCATCGCCCATTGCGGTTGTTCCACAGCCAGCATGATACCTTTTCCGCAGTTTCACTAAGCCTCTTCAGTGCCCTTGTTCTCGACTGTCCCCTCAGCCCCAACAGTTTCAATAAATCATACATTGATGCAGCCATGAGCCCTCTTGCACCCACCTCAACAGCCATGACCCTTGCAGTGAACCCATCGTGTCTCAGATCCGTGGCCAGATCACTTTACTTGGCCGCTTTGAACAAATGTTGCTCTTCCAATCTGGATTCAAATGGCACAGTCAGTTCAATCAATATAACCTGGTGCGATGATGAAGAATGCAGCACTATATCCGGCCGTCTTCAAGATTTCTTGATACTCTCTGGATATGCCCCTCGTCCAGGTAGGTCTACCGCCATCTCCCAGTCATTTGCACTGTCAAGGAGAGATGGTACACTGCTACCTGATTTACTCGGTTTTGGGTGTGCTGACTTTCTTGCTCTCAGAAAGTATGTGTTTGCAGTGTTTGGCCTGACATTGCTATTCGCCTTCATCCTTGCCAGATCTATTGTCGCAGCCAGCTCATTTAGCACTTTGTTGTGGCGCCATGTGTATCGCCCTTGCCCTAATGACACCTTGCAAGCTGAGAGCACGTGTTCAAGTGTCTGCCTCCCATGGCACAGGGGGCACTGCTCATCATCTGACTTTCCCCATCTCACAAGGTTTGTGGCCGATGGCAGGAGGTCATACATTGATCTAACAACGAAGCTGAGCCTAAGTATATAAGTTATAAAGACTACTTGAAGATCTTTGAAACAGGAAAAAATTATAACAGTTTGGTAAGAGACTAATTCTACAACAGGAGCAAGCCTCAAGTAGGGGAGAGATAAAGATGTTTATAATTAGTGGAAGAATAATGAACAGACTTAGAAATAGCTGACCATACACCAGTTAGGTGGGAAAAAAGGCAATTGTGGAAATGAACAGAATAGAGGCTGCTAAAAGTGCATTCAAAAAGACATAATTAAATCTAAGTGAATATCAAGTATATCTCTTGGTTTTTTTTTAGCACAGACACTGGATCTCACAAACTGTTACTGCCACACATCAATGACTTCATAACTCCACTGTTAATATGTGGGGTAACTTTAATGGTATTTGAACATATTTACAATTACATATAGAAGGTTTGGGACCTCAAGACGCAGCAATAGAGACCGCAGTCAGCGACTCATAGCTTGACTGCCTGCGTCAGGACCAGCGAACCAGAGCTGGTCAAGACCGCACTCCACCTCCACGTGGTGGTCCTGGAAACAGTCTGCAGCTGTGCAGTCTGGCTGAGCGAGTGTGGATCGAAATGGGAAGGCAAACCCGGTCCTAAAAAATGCCGTGCAGAAGTCGGATGTGTCGACCGAAAGGTGCAGATATCACAGCTTAGGCGTAAACAGACACAACGCAACCACCGTCCTTTTCAGGACGAACGAGGAAGAAGAAGAAGAAATATAGAAGGTTTTTGCGATATTCAATAGTACACAAACCACAGCTCTGCTCATGAGGTGAAATTTAGTTTAGAATGATAAACAAGTTCCAGGTAATCAAACACATCAATTTCATGTACAACTGACAGTAAAACGCCACATTTAATTTTGCTGAGTGTGAGTGGCAGTGACACTTCACTATTAACTGAGGTAATATCTACACACAAAGTTTACACGTATCTGCATTATGACAAAAGTGAAAGCATTTCTACCATGATTTCATCTAAATACTTTCTGCACTGTTAGTATATATATATATATATATATATATATATATATATATATATATATATATATATATATATATATATATATATATATACTTACTTACTTGGTCGTTCCCCTTCTACCGGGAAGTGTAGAGGTTTGGAAGAGAGAGTGCCAGACTATCCTATTGGCTGTCTTCCTCCTGGCCTGGTTCCATTCTAGTCCTTGGTCCTTCAAAGATTGTCAAATGTTCTCCTCCCAGCGGACTCTGGGTTGTCCTGGAGGTCTGGATCCCTGGCTCTTAGTTTCCCATGCTTGTTGTGGTAGCCAATCTTCTCCCATTCTGCAGACATGGCCAAACCATCTTAGTTGGGACTGTTCTATTTGGGTCTGCAGGGGTTGGGTTTTTAGGCCTTGACGTATCGTCTGGTTCAGACCATGTCTCTTCTTGTTACTTCAACCACCTTCCTCAGATACCTCATTTCTGAGGTTTGGATCTGACTTTTGTGGGTTGTAGTCATTGCCCATGACTCGCATCCATACATCAAGACTGGGACATAGGTGAAGCGGTATACAGTTATCTTCGTTTTCTTACCAACTTCTCTCTTGCTGAGGAATCCTCGATTTATGGCCTGAAAAAGTCTCCCAGCTGCTGCTTTTCGAGTTGCAAACTCTTCTTTGATGCCTCCCTTCCGATCTATAACAGCTCTGAGGTATTTAAAGTGGTCGACCTGCTCCAGGACCTGTTCTCCCAGCTTAATCTGATGTTTTCTTTCTTCTCGTGATATCACCATGGGTTTTGTTTTAGAGCTGCTTATGACCATTCCTCTCTTCTCCAGCTCTTCCATCCAGACTTGCAGGTTGGATTGGAGATGTGCCTCTGATTTAGCAATCAGGGCAACATCATCAGCAAATGCCAGCTCTGAAATACAGACCTGTCTCATCTTCCAGTACCCCACTGAATACTTTCTTGTTCTCTCCTTACATGCCTTGATGACATCGTCCGTGAGGAGTATGAAAAGATAAGGTGACAGGATATCACCTTGTCTTACACCAGTGGTGGTCCTGAACTCTTCTGACTTATGGTTTGTTGTCCTCACATAATTTCTGCAAGACTTGTAGAAGCTCTGTATATCATGAATCAGAGGTGCTGGAATGTTCTTCCTTGCCAAACAGTCCCAAAGTTTGCACCAGGGGACCCTGTCAATCGCCTTTTCCAGATCTATGAAACAAAGATGGATCTCACTCTTATACTCAAGAGCCTTTTCACTCAGCTGTCTGAGTGTGAAGATTAGGTCTTGAATACTTCGTTTTGCTCAGAATCCACACTGGACCTCATCCAATTGTAGCTCAGCTAGGCATCTCTGCTCTAGGATTCTAGAGTAGATTTTACCAGGGACACTGAGAAGGGATATGCCTCTATGGTTTCCACATTGTCGATTGTCACCCTTTTTGAAAATCGGTGTTATGATGGCAATCTCCCAATCCTTTGGTATGGTCTTGTTGCACCACACTGCCTGTTGGATCCTTAACAGTAATAGGTCGCCTGCTGCTCCCATGTACTTAACCATTTCTGGTGTTATACCATCATGCCCTGCTGCTTTGCCCATCTTGATTTTCTCCAGTGCTGCCTTCAGTTCTTCCATCTTTATGTCATCTTCACCACCATTGGTTTTCTCTTCTGTGCTAGTGGTTATCATTTCTGATGCTTGACCTTGCTCACCATCAAGGAGTTCTGAGAAATATTCTTTCCATCTGTCCATTACTTCCTTCGGGGCAGTAAACAATTTGCCTTGCTTGTCCTTTATAAATTTAAGAGGGCATTGTTTTTCCTTCCTCGTGTTCTTTAGGGTCTTATAGAACAATTTCTGGTTTTCTTGCGCATCTTTTTCTAGCTTTTCTCCAAATTATTCCCAGGACTTCTGTTTTGCTGTTAGCACCTTGTTCTTTGCTTCTTTTCTGAGTATCACATATTCTCTATATTTCTCTGTTTTTCCAGCTGTGTTTTTGGCTCCTAAGTATTGTTTCCATGCCATTTTCTTCTCTCTTATTTTCTCTTTAACTTCCTCTGTCCACCAAGGTGTCCTCTTTCTCTTATTCCCAAGTTGGACTTCACTACATGCTTCTGCAGCAGCTGTCTTTATGATGCCCTTGAATTTAAGCCAGAGGGTTTCCAAGTCATCAGGTTGTTCTTCTGTGTTGCTCACCATCTGCAGCAACAAGCCCCTGATATCTGGTCTTAATTTATGGCTCTCTCAGCTTGTAGGTCTTAATGCTCATTTCTCCTGTTCCTTTACTTAGGGGGATGGGAAGGGGGGGGGGAGAGGGCAGGCCCACTTGGGTCATGACTCCCAAGTGTCTCAGCCTCCTGTTGTCTTGTATCGAAAATGAACCCATTTCAATTTGGTAGTAAACTTTTTTTTCCTTTTTTTTTTTTAACCAGCGGCACTTAGGCTTTCAGCCCTTCGGCCCAATGACATGCCATTGCAAGGCTGGGGAACCTGAGGACTTTCCTTCCAACCCGGTCAGGAGCTTTGCTCCTTCCCATCCACAGAGGGTTTATCACAGGAGCCGTTCAGGTTATTCAGTCAAATTTCCGGCCGTAAACATTTCTTCAAACGCTGCCGCCCGGGTTTGAACCATGAACACCTGGTCGCCAGTACAACGCTGAAGCCATTACACCAGCGCGGCTCCCAAGGTAGCAACTTTAAAATCCACAACTCCGCCAGCCTTGGAGGCAATTGTGAAAGTAACAAAGAGAAGACAAATTATTCTGTTCGTTCCGCTGCACACCACGACTAGGGACAAACACTGACACACCTGCGCGAAGCCGCCGAGGCTAGCCACTGCGCGCTAGCAACTGAAATTCTGTGCCCAACACCTCTTATAATATATGCAGTGTGTTGCCCGTCAGTCACAGCCCTTTCACCAGTACACCGAAAAACTCAATGTATTGTTGACTTACAAAAATTCCTGATGTTTTCTGTACCGCAGAGTTTACTGTCCCGAGTTCCATCGCCCATTGCGGTTGTTCCACAGCCAGCATGATACCTTTTCCGCAGTTTCACTAAGCCTCTTCAGTGCCCTTGTTCTCGACTGTCCCCTCAGCCCCAACAGTTTCAATAAATCATACATTGATGCAGCCATGAGCCCTCTTGCACCCACCTCAACAGCCATGACCCTTGCAGTGAACCCATCGTGTCTCAGATCCGTGGCCAGATCACTTTACTTGGCCGCTTTGAACAAATGTTGCTCTTCCAATCTGGATTCAAATGGCACAGTCAGTTCAATCAATATAACCTGGTGCGATGATGAAGAATGCAGCACTATATCCGGCCGTCTTCAAGATTTCTTGATACTCTCTGGATATGCCCCTCGTCCAGGTAGGTCTACCGCCATCTCCCAGTCATTTGCACTGTCAAGGAGAGATGGTACACTGCTCCTGATTTACTCGGTTTTGGGTGTGCTGACTTTCTTGCTCTCAGAAAGTATGTGTTTGCAGTGTTTGGCCTGACATTGCTATTCGCCTTCATCCTTGCCAGATCTATTGTCGCAGCCAGCTCATTTAGCACTTTGTTGTGGCGCCATGTGTATCGCCCTTGCCCTAATGACACCTTGCAAGCTGAGAGCACGTGTTCAAGTGTCTGCCTCCCATGGCACAGGGGGCACTGCTCATCATCCGACTTTCCCCATCTCACAAGGTTTGTGGCCGATGGCAGGAGGTCATACATTGATCTAACAATGAAGCTGAGCCTAAGTATATAAGTTATAAAGACTACTTGAAGATCTTTGAAACAGGAAAAAATTATAACAGTTTGGTAAGAGACTAATTCTACAACAGGAGCAAGCCTCAAGTAGGGGAGAGATAAAGATGTTTATAATTAGTGGAAGAATAATGAACAGACTTAGAAATAGCTGACCATACACCAGTTAGGTGGGAAAAAAGGCAATTGTGGAAATGAACAGAATAGAGGCTGCTAAAAGTGCATTCAAAAAGACATAATTAAATCTAAGTGAATATCAAGTATATCTCTTGGTTTTTTTTTAGCACAGACACTGGATCTCACAAACTGTTACTGCCACACATCAATGACTTCATAACTCCACTGTTAATATGTGGGGTAACTTTAATGGTATTTGAACATATTTACAATTACATATAGAAGGTTTTTGCGATATTCAATAGTACACAAACCACAGCTCTGCTCATGAGGTGAAATTTAGTTTAGAATGATAAACAAGTTCCAGGTAATCAAACACATCAATTTCATGTACAACTGACAGTAAAACGCCATATTTAATTTTGCTGAGTGTGAGTGGCAGTGACACTTCACTATTAACTGAGGTAATATCTACACACAAAGTTTACACGTATCTGCATTATGACAAAAGTGAAAGCATTTCTACCATGATTTCATCTAAATACTTTCTGCACTGTTAGTATATATATATATATATACTTACTTACTTGGTCGTTCCCCTTCTACCGGGAGGTGTAGAGGTTTGGAAGAGAGAGTGCCAGACTATCCTACTGGCTGTCTTCCTCCTGGCCTGGTTCCATTCTAGTCCTTGGTCCTTCAAAGATTGTCAAATGTTCTCCTCCCAGCGGACTCTGGGTTGTCCTGGAGGTCTGGATCCCTGGCTCTTAGTTTCCCATGCTTGTTGTGGTAGCCAATCTTCTCCCATTCTGCAGACATGGCCAAACCATCTTAGTTGGGACTGTTCTATTTGGGTCTGCAGGGGTTGGGTTTTTAGGCCTTGACGTATCGTCTGGTTCAGACCATGTCTCTTCTTGTTACTTCAACCACCTTCCTCAGATACCTCATTTCTGAGGTTTGGATCTGACTTTTGTGGGTTGTAGTCATTGCCCATGACTCGCATCCATACATCAAGACTGGGACATAGGTGAAGCGGTATACAGTTATCTTCGTTTTCTTACCAACTTCTCTCTTGCTGAGGAATCCTCGATTTATGGCCTGAAAAAGTCTCCCAGCTGCTGCTTTTCGAGTTGCAAACTCTTCTTTGATGCCTCCCTTCCGATCTATAACAGCTCTGAGGTATTTAAAGTGGTCGACCTGCTCCAGGACCTGTTCTCCCAGCTTAATCTGATGTTTTCTTTCTTCTCGTGATATCACCATGGGTTTTGTTTTAGAGCTGCTTATGACCATTCCTCTCTTCTCCAGCTCTTCCATCCAGACTTGCAGGTTGGATTGGAGATGTGCCTCTGATTTAGCAATCAGGGCAACATCATCAGCAAATGCCAGCTCTGAAATACAGACCTGTCTCATCTTCCAGTACCCCACTGAATACTTTCTTGTTCTCTCCTTACATGCCTTGATGACATCGTCCGTGAGGAGTATGAAAAGATAAGGTGACAGGATATCACCTTGTCTTACACCAGTGGTGGTCCTGAACTCTTCTGACTTATGGTTTGTTGTCCTCACATAATTTCTGCAAGACTTGTAGAAGCTCTGTATATCATGAATCAGAGGTGCTGGAATGTTCTTCCTTGCCAAACAGTCCCAAAGTTTGCACCAGGGGACCCTGTCAATCGCCTTTTCCAGATCTATGAAACAAAGATGGATCTCACTCTTATACTCAAGAGCCTTTTCACTCAGCTGTCTGAGTGTGAAGATTAGGTCTTGAATACTTCGTTTTGCTCGGAATCCACACTGGACCTCATCCAATTGTAGCTCAGCTAGGGCATCTCTGCTCTAGGATTCTAGAGTAGATTTTACCAGGGACACTGAGAAGGGATATGCCTCTATGGTTTCCACATTGTCGATTGTCACCCTTTTTGAAAATCGGTGTTATGATGGCAATCTCCCAATCCTTTGGTATGGTCTTGTTGCACCACACTGCCTGTTGGATCCTTAACAGTAATAGGTCGCCTGCTGCTCCCATGTACTTAACCATTTCTGGTGTTATACCATCATGCCCTGCTGCTTTGCCCATCTTGATTTTCTCCAGTGCTGCCTTCAGTTCTTCCATCTTTATGTCATCTTCACCACCATTGGTGTTCTCTTCTGTGCTAGTGGTTATCATTTCTGATGCTTGACCTTGCTCACCATCAAGGAGTTCTGAGAAATATTCTTTCCATCTGTCCATTACTTCCTTCGGGGCAGTAAACAATTTGCCTTGCTTGTCCTTTATAAATTTAAGAGGGCATTGTTTTTCCTTCCTCGTGTTCTTTAGGGTCTTATAGAACAATTTCTGGTTTTCTTGCGCATCTTTTTCTAGCTTTTCTCCAAATTATTCCCAGGACTTCTGTTTTGCTGTTAGCACCTTGTTCTTTGCTTCTTTTCTGAGTATCACATATTCTCTATATTTCTCTGTTTTTCCAGCTGTGTTTTTGGCTCCTAAGTATTGTTTCCATGCCATTTTCTTCTCTCTTATTTTCTCTTTAACTTCCTCTGTCCACCAAGGTGTCCTCTTTCTCTTATTCCCAAGTTGGACTTCACTACATGCTTCTGCAGCAGCTGTCTTTATGATGCCCTTGAATTTAAGCCAGAGGGTTTCCAAGTCATCAGGTTGTTCTTCTGTGTTGCTCACCATCTGCAGCAACAAGCCCCTGATATCTGGTCTTAATTTATGGCTCTCTCAGCTTGTAGGTCTTAATGCTCATTTCTCCTGTTCCTTTACTTAGTTTCTTACGTAATGTTAGGCAGTTCCTAGGCTGAGCAACTCTTTCAGTTTTTCTTTTGATGGTCAGCAGGGAGAGATCACTTCCAATCTCTGGCCCCCTCCAGACTCTAGCATCCCGCACATACTTGAATGAGCTCCTCCTAACTATTGCATAGTTATATAAATATATATATAAAGTTCACACTCACCCACATAAAACATGTACATAAATGTTCTGCTACAAATCTAAAAGTATACGTATACATGCTTATTTGCAGTGGTGTAGGAGGGCCACAGAAAATAAACATTTTATTTCTCAGAATATGACGTTAAACCAATTTTTTTAGTTCACTTGATTTTGCCATGAGTACTCTGAAGTGATACAACACCAAAGAACTTAAGTACTTTACACTTAACAGCACTTGATTAAATGTGATGGCAGAACCTGTTTATTTATCTCTGTCCCAGATAAAAACCAAACTCTTGGACCACTCGGTAAACAAATCAGCAGACCCTAACACCCTAAAACTTTGTGCACTAGAGACCACTGACTCCTACCCTAAAGACTGGATACACAGATGGGTCAGCTTTCGAGGCCACTATCAATGCAGGGTATGGCTCTCTCATAATATTCCCAGACAACAAGCTAGCTGTCTGCACCTTGTGGATCATACAGCTCGAATTTCGACACTGAGATTCAGGCCACATCTGAAGCTCTATCATTCATTATCACAAAATTAAAAACCAAAAAAGAATATCCAAAAAACCTTGTCCTCTTCTCTGACTCTCTATCTGCATAAAAAACCCTTGTAAACTGAATCCCGACAGCTGAAAAAAACCACAAGTAACATACTTAACCAGGAGGACTTGGCATGTGTTTGTGAATATAAGGCCTATGCTCCTTGGGGTGCTAAAGGATATTGATTGATTGATTGAACATACTTAAAGAAACAGATGCACTTACTTCCTACGGCATCAACGCAACCCTACAGTGGATACCAGGTCATATAGGTATCCGAGGAAAAGACTGCCGACAAAATGGCAAAGAAAGGAGCAAACATCCATAACCAAACATTCCCATTACACAACTGCAAAAAGCAGTGGATCATCTGCTGGGCTATTGGCATAACTACAAGACCACTACACGCAGAAATGTCTCAGCCGAACCCCAGAGATAACATCAACAATTTAAGAGTACAATTTTTAGGCTGAGAACAAGACATGTACCTCTTAACAATCATTTGCACAGAAAGACCTTAGATCACACACCACACTGCAATCACTGTAACAGACAGGAGGAAGAAACAGTAAAACACCACCTCCTGAAATGCCTGGCACTAGCATATCCGCGGAAGCAATTGCTACCACCAAACCCCTCCATCACCAACACCCTTGTCCTCTTGTGAATATAAGGCCTATGCTCCTTGGGGTGCTAAAGGATATTGATTGATTGATTGAACATACTTAAAGAAACAGATGCACTTGCTTCCTACAGCATCAACACAACCCTACAGTGGATACCAGGTCATATAGGTATCCGAGGAAAAGAGTGCCAA